>JAHWFP010036481.1:0-22589 GCA_023313725.1 Lithobius niger
CCTTGCCCAACAAATTGCGGTCAACTGATCGTCTATATTAGTCAAATAAAGTTGCAGCTTCAACTACTACTGTTTTATTTATTATTTTTTAGTTACTTGGGGTCACTTTCATTCGACTATTTTGTGGCAAAAATGAATGACTACTTCAGGAACAATGAATAAACGAATAATTCAATTATTATTTTTTTTTAATTCTTCGAATAATGTTCGGGCTTTGTTTTATTTATTGGAGGCATTCTACCATAATTTGACTGGATTTCATTCAATTAGTACTGATATATTCATGGCAGAATGTCTGTTGATCTAATTTTTGTAGGCCTGATAAATGGGCTAATAATTCCAAAAGAAAAAAATTTCTTAGAATTTATTTCTGTGCAAGCAGTGACTTAGTATATGCTGCTACCACCACGTGTTCCAGAATTTTAGCCAGGATTGCATACGCCAGATTGGGGAAACATAGCACATCTTCATCAACAAAATTTTAAAATTAATAATACTCACAGTGGGGATCGAAAGCTGCAGCAATCTCCTAGTTTCTGAGGAACTTTTTCAAAGAATTCTCAAGACCATTTTTGATTAAACTATACCATATATTGCATGAATTTGGTGAAATTTGATTAAATTACGTTAATTGCTGAAAAAAAAAACTAATGAAAAAATTATGGTCCTAGCCCCCGCCCGGGGCCCTATTTTACAGGCACGGAAAAATCTTGATCCCTCCTAGAATAGTAGCAAAAATGTGCAGCTTTCGTATCTCCATGGTGAAATTCTGAGTAGTCTTCTGACTTATGACGTTAACTGCAACTTGATTTCCGTTTAAACGGTGAAAAAGTTGACATATTTTCCCTTAATACAGTATAAACAATTATCTAATGGTTTGTATAATTTTTTAGCATTTTAGCTGAAAATGAAAAATGAGAATGTGGGTGGACTACAGATCGGGGTTCTTCGCCGTATATGAGAAAAACCACTACCAGGAACGTCGGAAGTCATAGCAATTAATAAATTCTTCTTTTAATTATCTTTAAATAATAAATATTCAACGAAATAAATTGATAGGAGTTAATGTATCGAGCTAAAGGTTATTTTAATAGGACCCCACACCCACATAGAAAACAGTGTGGTGTGGCAGAAACCCAAAAATTGTTCAGTCTCCTATTGGTTTGCGGATCGTGTATGCAAACAAATTCTCCATACACTGGTTTGCATTGCTGACCGCTGGCCTAGAGTGCTGTTTTGCAACGTATGTAATTTCTTTGTGTCATTGCTTAAGAGCAGTTGGTTAGTGGTCTTTTTTTGGCAAAATAATCTTTGTAAAGTAAACTCCAGCTAAGTTGAAATACAGAATTATTATTATTAACCCTTAAATGCATGAATTATTTTCTGCTACTTTTTTTTTAAGGACCATATGATGGTTGGGTCAGTCGGGGGATTCGAACCAGCATTCGCAGGGTTTGGAGACGAGGACGCTGACCACTAGGCTGTTGCTGCTCGCTTTGCTCGGGGTCCCCGGGGACCCCTCACAAAGCTTGCAGTGCGAGTTGGGACTTATTTTCTTCACGTTTAGTCAGCTCTTGCCTGCAGGCAACTGTATGCAACTTGGGGTTAAGTAGTCATCAAGTGAGTTTCAGCTCATGTGGTATAGTGTGTCAGTATTTTTGTTCCAGATGATGAACCATTCACTTTCACACCAAAAATAATTACCTACTACTCTCAGTAGTAGGTAAAGGAGTTTTCTTCATAACATTCGTTTAACTTCTAAACTTCAACGAGTTATTTTTGTGTGAAAATGAATGCCTAGACGTTTTGAATAAAAACAAAGATATGTTATATGTTATATGAGATGAAACTCACCTGATGAGTGCATCACTGCACTTCAAATCAGGTAGACTACACTTCACTGAAAATTATCTTACCCAACAAAATACGGTCAACTGATCATCTATATTAGATAAGTTAAACTTTCAGCTACAATGATTACTGTTTTATTTAATAATTTTTAGTAACTTGGGGTCACTTTCATTCGACGATTTAGTGGCAAAAAATGAATGAATACTTCAGGAACAATGAATAAACGAATAATTCAATTATTATTTTTTTAATTCTCCGAATAATGTTCGGGCTTTGTTTTATTTATTGAGGGCATTCTACCATAATTTGACTGGACTTCATTCAGTTAGTACTGATATGTCCATGGCAGAATGTCTGTTGATCTAATTTTTGTAGGCCTGATAAATGGGCTAATAATTCCAAAAGAAAAAAAATTCTAAGGATTTATTTCCAAAGCAAGCGTCAACTTAGTATATGCTGCTACCACCACGTGTTCTAGAATTTTAGCCAGGATAGCATACGCCAGATTGGGGAAACATAGCTCATCTTCATCAATAAAATTTTAAAATTAATAATATTCACAGTAGGGATCGGAAAGCTGCAGCAATCTTCTAGTTTCTGAGGAACTTTTTCAAAGAATTCTGAAGACCATTTTTGATTAAACTATACCACATATTGCATGAATTTGGTGAAATTTGATTAAATTGCGGTAATTGCTAAAAAAAAAATACTGAAAAAAATTATGGTCCTACCCCAACCCTACCCCTCTTTTACAGGCACGGAAGAACCTTGATCCCTCTTTGAAGAGTAGCAAAAATATGCAGCCTTCGTATCTCCGTGTTAAAATTCTGAGTAGTCTTCTGACTTATGAAGTTATCTGCAACTTGATTTCCTTTTAAACGGTGAAAAAGTTGACATATTTTCCCATAACACAATATAAACAATTATCTAATGGTTTTGATAATTATTCAGCATTTCATCTGAAAATGAAAAATGAGAATGTGGGTGAGCTCCATCAAGTTCTTCGCCGTTTATGAGAACAAACACTACCAAAAATGTCGTAAGTCATAGTAATTAATAAATTCTTCTTTTGATTATCTTTAAATAATAAATATTCAGCGAATTAAACTGATAGGAGTTGATGTATCTAGCTATAAGGTTATCTCATTAAGACCCCACCCAGACTTAGAAAACTGCGGGGTGGGGCAGAAAGCCAAAAATTGTTCAGTCTTCTAATGGTTTGCAAATCGTGTATGCGAACAAATTCTCCATACACTGGTTTGCATTGCTGACCGCTGGCCTAGAGTGCTGTTTTGCAACGTATGTAATTCCTTTGTGTCATTGCTTACGAGTAGTTGGTTAGTGGTCTTTTTTTTGGCAAGGTAATCTTCGTAAAGTAAACTCCAGCTATTGTGTGCATGGCGTATCTTGAGTCCTGCAAGTATTTCATGAGCGGCGACGTCTTCCTGGAGGGGGCGGCTTTAATCGACGGCCACCATTGTTTTTGTATCCATCTTGGATATCAGCAAGGCACTCTGCTACTAAAAACGTACAATCGATTATCTGTGTTCCTTCTACAGCGAACTCAAGATAGGCCGCGGACACTATAAGTTGAATGCAGAAAAGTAGTCATCAAGTGAGTTGCACCTCAGGTGGCATAGCATATCGGTATTTTTGTTCCAGACGATGAGCCATTCACTTTCACACCAAAAATAATTACCTACTACTCTCAGTAGTAGGTAAAGGAGTTTTCTTCATAACATTCGTTTATCCTCTACACTTCAACGAGTTATTTTTGTATGAAAATGAATGCATCATCGTCTTGAATAAAACAAAGATATGTTATATGAGATGAAACTCACATGATGAGTGCTTCACTGCACTTCAAATCAGGTAGACTATGCTTCACTGAAAATTATCTTACCCAACAAAATGCGGTCAACTGATCGTCTATATTAGATAAATTAAACTTGCAGCTACAACAATTACCGTTTTATTTATTAATTTTTAGTAACTTGGGGTCACTTTCATTCGACGATTTAGTGGCAAAAATGAATGACTACTTCAGGAACAATGAATAAACGAATAATTCAATTATTATTTTTTTTTAATTCTTCGAATAATGTTCGGGCTTTGTTTTATTTATTGAGGGCATTCTACCATAATTTGACTGGATTTCGTTCTGTCAGTATTGATGTAACCATGGCTCGTTGTCAGCCAATTTAATTTTTGTAGGCCTGATAAATGGGCTCCAAAATAAAAAAAATGCATCACCTTGCTGTTCCTTGTAATGCGACCTGCTGTACATTAATGGGCCTCCTGAAATTTACAAAAAATTATCCTTGGTAACGTTTGTACTTGCAAAGAGTGACGTTGCTATGACGATTGTTAAAATTCTTCTGCCAATGTAATGGGGGGGGGGGGGGGATTGAGGCTTAATGGCGCGTCGACAACTTGGTCATTAGCGCCAACCTCAGTCACAGTGCAGTGGACCGGGTTGCCACTGCACCACACATTACACAAGATGTTATTCAAACCCCTAATCTAAATCTTGTCATACATCTGTACCTCCTGCAAAAATTGAAAAACACCGGGCAGGAGGACAGACTTATTTCCCCACTGACGCGCAATGTCATGCGGAAGACGGAAACGACGGCGAACACCATCAAGATGGCGACAATCAACAAGTAAGTGCCGCACCGTAAGTGGCCCTCGACACCAATAACATTCAGGAGGGTCAACCCCCCGCAAAACGAAACAGTGAGTAAGTCGGGTGTGACCAATGCGCAAACGGGCGAACATAACCTCCTCACGACGACTGCGGCGACACGCCGAGCGCCACTCCTCGACAGTGCCTTTAATGGCCCGTAATTTATTACCATCCTGTCTGTCCCACAAGGTTTGCCAAAAAGCGTGCAACCTCAGACGCAGAGTTGGAAAGGCGTATGAGGGAACAAGGCTGAGATCCCTACCAAGAGGGCCAGAAAGGGCCTCTTTCGCAGCAGAATCAGCTTGCTCATTCCCTGCTATCCCAACATGGCCCGGGATCCAGCAGAAAAGCACGGTTTTCCGCTGGACAGGCAAGCAAGCAATGTGATGGTTGGCTTGATATGCATAACTGACCAACTCCTCGCAAGCTATGAGACAAAGAAATTAGGCACATTTTAAGTCGGATCACTACTACGCCAGGGGCCAGCATGGCCATAGGAAGGGTAAGGAGAGCATGCTACCATTTTCTGAGGGCGCAGTGCCGAATGCAAGCAAGCTGTTATACGGTGAAGTGGGTCGTGCCTACGCCCATTGGTCACAAACGAATTTTCTAACCAGACGGCATTGCACACAAGTTCACAATGCTGTAAGAAGAGACGTACTTGGACTTAGTTTAGAGCTCACTTCGCAACTTTCGAATGTTCTGTTAGCCGATTAATCGTTTTTTTCTGTTAATGATCAGATAACCAAAAACCGAAATACAAAAAAACTGGGTATATAGGGGCATTGTATGCGCGTGTTTCTTTTTAAGGGAGGTTTGCATCCCCAAAATTTTAAAATTGACAAAAAAAAACGATTTTTACTTTGAAGATAGCAAAATAGCTTACTCTCATGTCTTTTTTGCCCTAAATGACGTTTTTTGATCACTTGATAAGCTAAAATTGTCACGAAATCTTGTTCGCTCGATAAAAAGCACACTTGGGTTTTTTTAATCGTTAATATTCATTATCTGCAATCTCTTCAATTGTCTAGTACAGGTCTCGCTCATTTTCTGAGAATCGTTGGTATATATTTATGTAAGCCTCGATACACCATTCGAGATTTTTTTTTTATATTCATGAAATAGGTAGTCGGGGGGAGGGGTGCTCAGTTGCTTCACCTTGAGTGCAACGTGGCTAGCTGCGGCCTGGAGGGACCAGCAATGCTGCTGTATTGAGAATTTGTTGGCATATTCACATTACATAATCGAGGGAAGACTGAAAAATGTTGGGGATTGTACCCCACCCTTACAGTTTGCTATGGATGGAAATAATTCAAGCACGATACAACGGATCAAGACAATGTGAGTAATGAACTAATAGGAGTTGATATATTGCATCGATAACGTTATCACATTAAGTCCACCCTTCGTAAACTGTGGGTTGGGACACAATCCCACACTTTTGCTTCCTTTTGCTTCATTTTTTATGGGTGTTGACCCTCCTGAATGTCATTGGTATCGTCGACTACAGTCCGTCACTTGTTGATTGTCACCATCTTGAAGGTGCTCGTCGCCGGTTCCATCTTCAGAGAGACTTAAGGCGTCAATTTGGCGATAAATCTGGATTTCTGTCCGTTTTTTTTTTTAATTTTTGTAGGAGTAACGGATCTATGATAAGATCTAGATTTGGGGTTTGTTTAACGCCTCTGTAGTGTGGCACAGTGACAACCCGGACCATTGCACTATGACTGAGGTTGGCACTAATGATTTTGTTGTCAATGCGCCGTTAAGCATCATTCCCCCACCAAACTTTTTTCACTCTGCCATTCGTATGGAACTTGTGTATGCAAATGACCTATCCATATGCTGCAAGATTTGCATTGATGGTCCCTGAACTTATGCTGTTTTTGGAACCCATGTAATTGTTTTCTGTTGCAGCTTGCAGATGACCGGATGCGGTTAACTCTCGCTAAAAACCCTTTGAACCCTTTGTTGCGAGCAGTTGCTCAGTTATCCATATCACGTACAGAACGTTAGTCAAACCAACCCTCATCCTAACAGCTGCACAAACGTTTCAAACGTTTAAGCACAAACGGTCACTACAACATCACTAATCACTAACTTTACAAATACAAATGCCACCGAGGACATTTTTGTGGGATTGAGGTCGTGTTACGATGAACAGGCTTTGTCATGCAATACATGACGAAGTTACTAATTTTAGGTCATTATTACCCAGACAAGCCTACAATAATCAAATTGACACTTCAAACATCTGCCAGGACGTGTTGCTGTGTAAACGAAAACTAGTCAAATTATGGTAAAATACTTTCCAAAATAAACTGAAGAATTTAAAAAAAATAGATAATTTAAAGCAACATACCGCCTGCCTTACAACACCCACGCGACGATCACATCTGCGTATTTACCACAGCTAAGGTCAACTGAGACGGTAGCTTCGTTCCTCGCAACGAAAATCATAGCTACTGTCTCAATTGGCATTGCGCCTAATAGTCCAGCCAGCGTGAACCCATTGATCGTGTCGTCAAAAACCGGAATGATTCTTGTATTTTAAAATCACAATTTATAATTTTCTTGACTAGTGTCTTATAATTTTGCTTCGGCGATCTATTGGAATAATTAATTTTAATTTTTACCGCATTAGTTTATTAGATTGTAGATCTCATGGTAATTATTAGAAAATTAGTAGATGTACGCACAGTGATGAAACGTCATGATTATTGTACGCGTGCATTGCATCGTTTAGTGACGACCCTTGTATTCAACAGAAAATCTCCTAGACGCCACATTTTAAAACGGTTTTTTAGCAAGGGAAAGACTAACGGTAAGTAAATAGAACTTTGGGGCCGTACTTGATGTGGAGGATCGAGAAAAATGGCGCTGGGAGGTATAGCCCTTTAATAACTCGTTATTCGTTGATCCTTAATTAATCCCTTATTTTTACCTCTTTGCAAGGTTGAATGGGGCCTATAATATACCGACGGTTGTGTTTTGGTTAACAGGTTATGTCATACAGTGACTTAACGAATTTGTGCAGCGGAGTGAGATCGAAGGCCGATTGTTGCTCCGCTATGAACGCACACCAACGTAATCTTAGGCCGCGCATCACGCAAAAACCGCACGGACTATCCAAGCCACACTTTGTGTGTAGTAGCACGGGAGTCTGGACAAGGTTTATCAAAACAAAAAAATCCGGAATTGGACCTGGGGTTGAGGAACCGTCAGGGTGACAAAATGGACCAATAGCCAAGAGCCAAAATCCAAATAACAACAGAAACCGTGAGACTGTTTCTAACTGTTAAAGGCATCCGATTGTTAAAATATTGATTGTTGATGATAAACAGGCGGCCTTAGCCTCAATCCCCCCCCCCCCTTAGATATTGTAGCTCGGATAATTTTAGTTGTTGAAGCAGTGCGTATGGGTTTTTGGGCCGTGGTCCGATTATACTTTCATTTAACTGGTTTCACTATGATTATGTTAGGCAATGATATTTTTTGGGCGTGTGCGGCTTGAGGCCAGGGCCACTAATAAATTTTCTTCCGTACTTACTAGGAGCCATGTGTATATTATTTACTGTAAGCAACTAAAAGCATATTTGGCAAAGCTCGGCCGATTCCGATTACCGCTTCAGAATGCCACAATATCGGTAGAAATAGGATTCGGTGCATAAAATCCAGATGGATCTGTAATAAACCAAATTGCAGATATTTTCAATTTTCGTCGACGGATCATGGACGTTAGAATGGACCATTTTGAAGGTTTTATCACCAGCTTTCTAATGGTCCAAACTCCAAACACCCATCTGTAATTGTTTAGAAATTACAAGGCCAATTTTTTTTTTTATTTTATTGTGATTTTGTATCCGTAATCGGCGTTGAAATTTGGTATCGGCCAGTTTCGTTTAATGATCGGCCGGAGTAGTAAAAAACTAATCGGCCCAGCTTTAATATTTTGTCATGTTGAGGTTAAATCCCACTGTGGTCGAAATTCAAATTTTGGAAAACGTAAGGGAAAGGTGCACGATAAAGAAAAACTAAAGGAAGGAAAATTTAAAGGAAGAGTGTCCACAATTCACAAAGACAAAGACGCACCAATAACGTTTTCATGATTCTCTTCAGCTAAATAGCTAGATACCTTGGCAGCCTTCCCCTGGTTGAATGGTAGCACTACTTTCAAAGACCGACTTTTTTTGGCAAAACAGCCAAACAGCATAGAAAGCAGATTCGGGTCCATTAGTTCGACATTGGAAATGGCGACAGCCCTAGTCCTATAAATAAATAAATAAATAAAATTTCCCACATGAACATGGACGGTCTGCGGAAGGGTGTTGAGCCACTAATACCGAGCCGAGTTTTTAACTAGTTTGTAAATTGTCGCTTCAAGAAATTTTGGAGATTTTCCTGCTTTAGCATTCGACAGAAACCAAGCACCGTGGCCTGGTTGACCGTTGTTGCCTTAAGGGCGTTCCAAATTTTCACAACCCGAACCGAGAAAAAATTTAGACGAGTAGATGTACGTGCAGTCTGGACTGCAAGCTTCCAACTATGGCCGCGCGTGACCATATTACCCTGAACAGGTTCGAAAAAGGGTTGGTCCACTTTTAACATTCCATGCATTATTTTATAAGTGAGGACTAGGTCAAATTTAATTCGTCGTAGCTCAAGAGATTCAAGCCCAGTCTGAGTCAGACGCTCACAATATGTTAAATCCCTCAAGCCGTGGAGGCGCTTCGTGAATCTACGTTGTACTGATTCAATCAAGTCGATGTCGCCCAATAAGTTCGGGGACCAAACAGGGGTAGCATATTCGAGCAAAGGTCTCACAAACACCTTAAAAGCCAAAATCTTAGTGTGATTACTGCCGGAAGTAAAGCATTTGTTTATTATGGCGGACCTTTTGAAGGCCAGGGCGGAGATTTTCTGGCAGTGGAGCGAGGACTTCAAGTTTTTCGTAAACCACACTCCAAGGTCCTTTACTTCTTCAACCGATTTAAGTGTCAGGGTGTCGAGAAAATAGTCCGGGCAAAGATTTTGCGTACCAATATGGAAAGTAAAACATTTTGTAGACGAAAGCGGCAATTGCCAATGGTTTGCCCAGGATGACACGTTTCGTATTTCAGAGTCCAACGCTTGGGAGCACGAGGGCCCGACAATTTCAGTTCCAACCTTAATGTCATCAGCAAACTTTACGCCATATACTTCCAGGTTAGCAAATTTAATGTCGTTAAGATAAATAACGAACAACAGCGGCCCCAGGACCGATCCTTGTGGCACTCCACAAGGTACAGGAGCACTGGTAGATAACGTATTATCAATTTTCACCTGTTGAGATCTATTTTGAAGAAATGCTGTTATCCAGTGTTTGAGATTTCCTGTAATGCCATAATGGGTCAGTTTTGATAAAAGTTTGCGATGTATTACAGACTCAAATGCCTTCTGAAAATCAAAGTAAACAACATCTGTAGGCACCCCAACGTCAAGCGCACAGCTCCAACGGTCTAAGACAGTGAGAAGTTGGTAAGTTGAAGACCGAAGTGGCAAAAAACCAAACTGGTCTTGACTAATAAGGGAAAATTTGTCAAGATGGAGAAGAATAGTATCTCTAACAATGGACTCCATGAGTTTACAGGCCACACATTTAAGGGCAATTGGTCGATAGTTTAGTGGGTCTGAGGCTGATCCGCGTTTAAAAACCGGTGTAACTATGGCGGTACGCCACATGGACGGAACGCTACCGCTGCCATAGGAAAGCTTAAAAATTTCGGAGAGTGGATAGTTAATTTCGTTAACAATTTGTTTGAGAAGAAAAGCAGACAGTCCATCAGGTCCGCATGATTTACTAGGCTTAAGTTTAGTGAGAGCATTTGTAACTTTCGATTTGGAGAGGACCACATCAAGGCAAACACAAGGCAAATTTGGGCCTAACATATCAGTTTGCAGTACACATTGATGCCCATCATCACTGATGCTATTCGAAGCAAAGACTTTACTCAGGAGTTCAGCTTTATCAGTTGCCTTCGTCAAGTACATAGAACTATCCTTAAGGGGTGGGATAGACCTAGAAGTTGAGGTTTTCTGGCGATATAATTTAAGCAAAGCTGATTGGGTCCCATCGCGAACCGCGGCCTTCTCAGAGGTGCAATGCCAGCCCTCAACACAGCACGTGTACTGTTTCCTAGCTTCATTATATATTGCACGATTCTCGATGCTAGGATTTAATTTTAACTGTTTCCACAGCCTAAGTTTCTTTGCACGAAGTTTCTTGATAAAATTTGGTATAATTTTACTGCCCAATTTCCTTTTATTTGAAGGTTCACAGCAGAGCTTCATGTGGTTCTTAATGATCTCAAGAAAGCAGGACCAAACATGGTCAATTTCGGTGTGTGTTTCGAAAATTAAACGATTCCAGTTTACATACTGGAGCGAATCTCGTAGGGTTTCAAAGTTCAGTCGATTGGATGATTTTTCGTGCGACGCAGTTTTACGGTCAACAGTTTCCAAGTTATGACAATTTAAGGAGAAAGTAACCACAGAGTGGTCACTATTACCGAAATGAGCCCCAACATGCAAATCAAAGACAAGCCTATCGTCATCACAGAAAACGAGGTCAAGAATATTTTTCCCCCGCGTAGGCTTGTCCACCATTTGGTAAAGACCCAATGGTGCGATTTGTTCAAGGAATAATTTATGATGGCAGTCATGTGACCATTCACGGCTCCAGTCCACGGTGCTTAGATTGAAGTCCCCCACGAGAATACACGAATGTAATGGATTCCAAGACAAATTTATAAAGTTACAGAGTGAAATTATAGCATCATCGTTATAACTATCTGGCAAGTAGCCCAAAATTAATGTAATATTTAAACTCGGCAAGGTGATCAACATGCCCTCCGCATCCGCGGCCGAATCCAAAACCACAACAGGAACATCCCTCCGATGTACAATCATCAGCCCGCCCCCCCGACAACCACGATCGCGCCGCACAACAGAGAATTTCTGTGGGTCTACCAACATGGCGTCGGTGATGGCCGGGTGTAGCCAAGTCTCTACAACAAACATCATATCAAATAAATCCTGAGCAATTAAATCCTTAAAACATCCAAGATTACTAACAATGCTTCGCGCATTAAATGAAATGCAAGAAAGCTTTTGGCTGGCAGGCAGGTGGAAAGTTATGTTGCTACTCTGCTGAACAAGGTTGGGATTTGTTCCCGCTACAGTGTGTTGTTTTCCGCAGCATGAACAACGTCAATTTCACGTTGCAAGACTCTCTTCCCACGTGCAGTAAGATGCAGCCTATCTCTTGCAAGTAAGGTGTGATCCTGGCATACTGCTTTATCGATCGAAATAAAGGAAAAGTTTTTATCTACACACATTTGACGGATCAGTGAATTTGCATGTATTATTTTTAGATCATTCTTAGCCTGATAGGACTACGAAAATTGGATTAAACCTTCGTTTGAGCTACTGGTCCCTGCTGATTAAACGAAATCCAGTCAAATTATGACAGAATATTTCTAATAAATAAAATTAAGCCAGGGCATAATTGGATGAATTTTTAGAAAATAAATAATTTAATAATTCCTTATTCATTGTTCCGTGTTTAGTCTCTTATTTTTTCCAGTAAACCATCGAACGAAATTTACCCCAAATTATTAAAAAACCTAAAACCGTAAGAGTTGCAGCCACAAGTCGAATTTGTTTGACATTAACGAACAGTCGAAACATTGTAGGGCAAGGTGATCTTCAGTAAAGTAAAGGCCAGCTGAGTTAATGTGCAGTGAAGCACTAACAAGTGAGTTTCATCTCACGTTTCATAGCTGTATTTTTATTCCAGACAAATAAGCGTTAACTTTCACACACAAATTGTAACGAATGTTCTCTATAATTCAAGCTTTATTTGTTGGTTCGTCAACTGGAACCACTTCCACAGCGGCTCCAAGCGCGTCCACCATCGATCTGTATACGTTGGTTGTACTACCTCCATTGGTGTAAAGGGTAAATTAAGGTCGCTTTTTCTCGAAAATGAGGTCAGTTTTTCCCAAATTTACCTAACCTAACCTAACCTAAACTAACCACATAACATCAGAAACCGCACCCAAAATCTTAAACCTTTCTAAACTTCACGTGCCGGAATCTAGATATGCGGGCCATCTTGCTCGGAGCTTCTGCGGTAGTGGACCCCGTCAACTTCCTGTAGTGGCCACTAGGATCTCGCATCTCTCATTGGCTATGATGCTTTACTTTCGGTTTCATATTGGGGTGACTTTGGATTAGTAAAGTGGTCGTGTTAGAACCTGTGAGGAAGGAAGACGACAAGATTAGGACAAGCGATGCTGAAATAATGATACAACAAAAATTTGGTGAAATGAGAGTTTAACAGAGCTAATGAAACTCACACACTGTGAACTATAATGGTCTCTATGGAATATTGCAACATTTTTTCATAATACTTTTGGTTTTAACCAGTAATAACGGTAGACCGAAGCTTTTCTCTGGTCCAAATGGAAGCAAAAGGATGTATTCCCCCCCTCCCACCCCTCCCCTCCATCTAAGCAAAATTCAGGAATCCCCTCCAAGAACAGCAAGTTTATCTCCTCTAAATCCCTAGGTGTAGTGGCAGGAATGCCAAAACAATTCCGACACTTGAGTGGGGGGGTAGTACCGTTGGGGAAAATTTTATTCCGGAGGGGCAAAGTAATAATTCTAGCTATTTATCTATACTTGAGGCGAATACGCCTAATATCCCAAACCGAAAAATCCGAAAGAACTTTAATTTTTTTCAACTATACCCGTTATATGTTCATAACTTGTCAACGTTTGGTTATTAAATTAGCGTTAAAACCAATAGTGCCTACCCGTGCGTCTACCTCTACTCCTCTGGAACCAAGGTACCAACAAATATGGGAGTAGGACCAAATGAAAGATAACTGAATTGCGCAACCGTTAGGCCTATTTTCATCACTGTAACTTGATATTATGACCCTAAAAGAACCTGAAAAAGTAACATCAACGTTTTTTTTTTTTACTCTTGTTTATGACGACATAGTTTGTTCATGCACGGGTGAAAATTCTTGACAAACAAACCGACTTGAAGCCATGACGTCGTATTTTGCAACATACCACATACAGATCTTAAAATTGGTTTTGTATCAACTGACGGGGGGGGGGGGATTGAGGCTTAATGGCGCGTCGACAACTTGGTCATTAGCGCCAGCCTCAGTCACAGTGCAGTGGTCCGGGTTGCCACTGCACCACACATTACAGAGATGCTATTCAAACCCCTAATCTAAATCTTGTCATACATCTGTACCTCCTGCAAAAATTGAAAAACACCGGACAGGAGGACAGACTTATCGCCCAATTGACGCGCAATGTCATGCGGAAGATGGAACCGACGACGAACACCATCAAGATGGCGACAATCAACAAGTAAGTGCCGGACCGTAAGTGGCCGCCGACACCAAGAACATTCAGGAGGGTCAACCCCCCGCAAAAGGAAACAGTGAGTAAGCCGGGTGTGGCCAATCCGCAAACGGGCCAACACAACCTCCTCACGGCGACTACGGCGACACGCCGAGTGCCACTCCTCGACAGTGCCTTTAATGGGCCGTAACTTATTACCGTCTTGTCTGTCCCACAAGGTTTGCCAAAAAGCGTGTAACCTCAGACGCAGAGTTGGAAAGGCATCTGAGGGAACAAGGCTGAGATCCCTACCGAGAGGGCCAGAAAGGGCCCCTTTCGCAGCAGAATCAGCTTGTTCATTCCCTGCTATCCCAACATGGCCCGGGATCCAGCAGAAAAGCACGGTTTTCCGCTGGCCAGGCAAGCGGGAAAGCAAAGCTTGGACACGTTGTGTCAAGGGGTTCCGAGGATTGTAATTCGCCAAGGACTCCAGGGCACTCATGGAACCACTAAAGACAATGAAATGCGTGCCCTGAAGGTCAAGGATCCATTCCACCGCCAAACCAAGAGCCAAACTGACTTGATGCCTGGAAATCAGACCCGTAGAGCCGGTTTTAAAAGGGTGTAAGAAATTCGTGTTTCTGAAGCACGGAGGTGCGTGGATTGTGCGAGCAAAGCGAGCAATTTTCACGCAAACTAAACCTTCTTAATGTGTGATTCGCTTTGCTCTCTCGATCTTTCATCTCTCACCTTCGTATGGGGAGGGGGGGGGGGGAATTGAGGCTTAATGGCGCATCGACAGCGTGGTCATTAGCGCCAACCCCAGTCACAGTGTAGTGGTCCGGGTTGCCACTGCACCACACATTACAGAGATATTATTCAAACCCCTAATCTAAATCTAGATCCCTAGGGGATCTAGGGACCTTCGTAAGGGATTATTTCTGGAGGAGAACACGTGCAAACGTACAAACAAACAAATCGGTTGTTTTGAATGATGTAGGTGAAATGCAGACGGGGCTGAGGAATGGGATGAACGAACTGTGAGCACAAATGTAATTTGTTTGCGTCGAAATAATCAGCACAGCGATTTTGTGATGCTCTTGGAATCAAAGAAATGACATGAATCGTGGCTCGACGCCAATGGAGTGAGTAAAGCGGACGATATGGCTAGTCCTTATTGTATCTCTGTGTATAATTTAATTTCGTTTGCAACATTACAACAGCCTGCATAAAGAAACATAATGGCATAAACACTTCTATTTACTAAGGATAATAATTCCGTGAACTCATGACTTAACATGAATTGTATCATCATAATAGCTGCTCACTTGTCATACTTTTATGGTACAAGTTAGCTAGGTGGTCAGCACTACTGTATCATGTGCAAAAACTGCCTAGTTCAACCCTGACGTCAGTCACCCATGACGCCTCGGGAATAGTAGGGCTTGCCATGCCTCGAGCTCATGTCGATTGTTTGTTGTAAAAGATCCTAGCTCTTTAAGATTGGAATTACCTAGCAAAATTGTCCCTCTCGTCTTTAGCCACCGTGGCTTCGTCTGGGAGTGGGACAATTCTCCAATGAAAAACTTTGTAGGTCACAATGTTTGCTCCAGTGTGTTTCTTTGTTTATTGTTACCCTTAAAAAATGCAGTTTGTGCTTAAATGAAGGTGCTCGATTTCTTGTCTGAAAGTTGAAGGCTACAAGTATGAGAAATGTTTCAGAAGAAAGCCAATTAATGTGAGAGTTCGTTGTTCAAGCCTATTTTAATGAGCCTGGATTACTTTTATACCCCGAAATTACAACTCCTCTTAACACCCCCCTGACAAATTTCATTCACCAATATGCGACAAGGGCGTGACCACAACCTGGAAACCGAGTCGTCTAGAGGAAACCGGAACTTAAAATAAACCTGAATGACCTGCTGACACGTTTATTCTGGTGGTCTGGGTAGCAGGCGAATATCCCCTTGGTGAAAAACCCCCGTCTATATTCCCCCCATTCGATTTCTCCCAGAAATATCCCCTCAGAAAATCTCCCCCGGAAAATATATCCCATTCAAAAAAAAAATACAAAAGCAGAACAACAATAAAAAAAAACAAAAAAACATACAAAAACCCTTCACTAATCGTAAATGCTGGAAGCTGATTGCCGGAAAATACTAAGAATGACAATTTCATACTAATAAACCCCCAGAAACCTCCCATCCCCCCACCCTTGAAAAAAGGAAAAGAGGGTTAAAAATATAAAAACACAAAAGTAAAAAAAAAAAAAAAATGACAAAAAATACCAGTCTGAATTCTGAACTGGGATTAAACTAATAATCGCCGAAGACAGGAAATTATGTGACACAAAGATGGCCTCTGACTGGTATATAAGCACTCGCAACAACCTTGGTAAATGCAAAGTAATTTAAATTTCGACCACGATTTTTGACAATATGTCGTGAATGCCATGGCGGAGCTCTGAAGCCTACAAATTATGGCAGTCCTCCGCTTTTTTTAACTTTAAGTGCTTTTATTGTGAACAACACCCACAATTCGTGGCCGAAAATTAATCTTCGTTGCATTTACCATGACAATGCGAGTACTGAATTTTCACTTATTTGAGGTGGTGAGTGGTTGTGGGTGAGTGATTATTGGTTTTTAAATTAGCAATTAAAAAAAAAAATTGCCTCTTTCTCTCGGTGGGGGGGGGGGGAAGGTTTTTTGTAGTGGATATTGAATGAGAAAAGTTTCATTATTATTATTTTACGGAAGTGAGTTTTCGGCAGTTATGATTGGCAAAGGCTTTAGGATGATAATCATACCCGCACGTAACGTAAAGGTATAATTTTTTGTTCTATGTTCTTACATTTTTTGAAGGGGGATATTTTCCAGGAAAAAAGTTGGTATTGGGGAATTAAAAAAAAATTAAAAGATAAACTTTTGCTTAACTCATCCTTTTCTTTCGTTTAGCTGCGAAAAGAGAAACAATTAGCTGAAAACTTTATTTTATAACTTAAGGAACTCTTCCAAACTATTCTGAAAATCCAATTTTGGTTGAATTGCCCCCAAAATTGCGTAACTTTAGTAGAATTAGTTTAAATTGTGTGAAAATTGCCAAAGAATAAAAAAAAATTTGGTCCTCCCCAATTTCGATTCTCCGTGAAGGTTAGCAAAAAAAATGCGTATCGTATACCTATCTCTCAGCTGCAAAATTCTGAGCAGTCTTATTACTTAAGATGTACCTGGCAACTTGATTTCCGGTTAAACGGAGAAAAAAGTTTACATATTTTCCCATAATACAGGAATAACCAATTAACTAATTACTTTGATAATAAATCGGGCGTTTTGAGCTTAAAATAGACAAAATGAGAATTTAGGTCAATTAAGAACGTGATTGAAGAAAAACGAGATTTTTTTTTTACAGTGGAAGATATGAGAAATACTTGATACGGAAATAATACACTTCTACTTCGATGAAAAAATGATATTCGCAAATTTCCTAGTGTAAACCAGGCCTGTTCACCCTCTTCAGACTTCACCGACACATCTTTACAAAAGTCGTTATATCATGGCTGATCTGAATTCGAATCCGTCGCTGTCATTGCAGTACCACTGATCCCTACATTTGTGCGTTGAAGGAGGCCACAATTCGACATGAAATGGAGCCTCCCTCCACGCACAAATGTACAGATCAGTAATGCTGCCATGACAGCGCCAGATTCGAATTCAGGTCATCCATGACATATCTGCTTTTGTAATAAGGTGTCGGTGAAGTCCGAAGAGCGTGAACTGGAATGGTTTTCACCGAAAGTTCACGTTGACCATTAGTGATTGTTCATCAAGGTGGAAGTGTGTTATATCCGTTTCAATCAAGTTCTTCGCCTTTTACGAGGAAAAGCAATGCCTAGGATATTGTAAGTCATAGTACTTAATAAATTGTTCTTTCATTATCTTTAAATATAAATTTTAAACCAAGCTAGACTGATAGGAGTTGATATACTGATTGTATATAACGTTATTGCATTAATTTCCTCTCCAACCTTTGAAAACTGTGGGGTGGAGCACAATTCCAATTTTTTTTACTCGCCTTTTGGTATGCAACTTGTGTATACGCAAATGAATTTGCCATAGCTCCATACCTGCACCTTCGGTCATGTTACGGTGAACAGGCTTGGTCATACATCGACCTGACACATTTTCTTATTTTAGATCATTATTAGCCCATCAGGACTACAAAAATTAAAATATAAAAAAATGTACATCGGGAAGACAGACTGCTGATTACATGAAATCCATTCGAATGACGGTAGAATACCTTCAACAAATTACATCAAGCCAAAACATAATTCGAAGAATTAAAAAAAAAAAAAAAAAAATAGGCAAATTAAAAATTCCTTATCTGTAGTTCCTTAATTAGTCCCTTACTTTTGCCAGTAAACCATCGAACAAAAGTGACCCCAAGTCACTAAAAAAAAATTAAAAAGTAATAATTGTCGCTATACAGGCAGAATTTGTCTGATTTAAACGAACAGTTGAACGCGTTTGGTTGGGCAAGGTAATCTTTAGGAAAGTAAAGGCCAGCTGAGTTGAATTGCAGTAAACCACTTATCAAGTGAGTTTCATCTTTTAGTGGGGTAGGTAGAGTAAAATAACCCTGAATTTTATGTTTGGAAAGACCCACTTTGCATACTTGTCTTTCCATAACAAGACAAAGTTTTTCATATAGGGTACTTTACCTCTGGATGCGACAGGCTGGATGCAGTAGGGGCATGCCCGTGGACGAGTTGGATGCTGGAGTCGTAGCGATCCTGGTGGCAGGTGCTGAGGTTTGCAAGTTATGATGTCAGCAAATTATGACGTCAGCAAGTTATTTCGCTTACTTGTTTCATAAATGCTTAGGTTAGGTTATGTTAGGTTTGGTTAGGTTAGGTTAGGTTAGAATTGGATACTGTTTAGGTTGTATATGATAAGCGCGCGAAGTGCGTCCCCTCGGACGGTGTTTCATACTGGAAGCCTCGCGCGTCCACACGTTGTTTCATGCTGGAACCTGGCACGTCCAGCCGAACGCGTCCACAGGTAAAGTACCCTGACTCAAGTTTTTAGGGTAGCGAGCCATCTCGAAACCCATGTACAACACCAAAATGGCGGCCATTAAAGATGGCGGCCATTAATATTATATCTCGGCTCCCTCTAATGCGATGTTTAATTTTTTGGTCTGAAAGGCTTCAATTAGCACTACATTTTTTCCTGTGATTGTTTGCAAAATATTTGGAAAAAAAAAATCAGTTATTAAATATAATGGCCGCCATCTCAGTTCGTATTAATGTGAATATCTCAGCACCCTCTAATGCGAATTTCAGTATTTTTTTTTGTTTGAAAGGTTTCAATTATTACTACGTTATTTCCTGTAAACATGATAGTTTGCACATATTTGAAAAAAAAAAAACCTAATTAAATATAATGGCCACCATCTTGGTTTCTATTAAATAAATACAGAAGCAAACCTATTTACGTTGCCTTTTGAACCTAAATGTCAAACTGCATGAGTGTGGAATCGAACCCACGACATTTGAAACCAAAGACCGAGGTCCTACCGCGAAGCCATACTGACACGGCAGAATGGAACAGTCCGTAGCATTTAACACGTGCATAATATGTTACTATCACAGCAATCTCTAATGCAATTTTCAATTTTTTTTATCGTCTGAAAGGCGTCAATTAGCACTACATTTTCCCCTGCAAACATGTTCGTTTGCACAATATTTGGAAAAACACATTAATTAAAATGTAATTTTCTTTACTTTTAATATTTTTTATTGATTGTTATACATTTTTTTATGCGGACGACAGTTAGTTAAATTCAGTGGAGAGATATGGTCCGGGGTTTCCGTTTTCCCTGGGTAAAAAAACCCTGGGGTTGCAAAAAGGTGAGCTATGGTCAGGGAGAAAACATAAGGGGAGGGAAAAGTCGAGGTGATCGAACCCCGAGGACTTTGTGCTGAACCCCCGAGGAAGTATAGAGTAGGGAAAATATTCCACTCTCTAATATCCCAGGGAAAAATGATGTAGTGAGTTATGCATCCGAGGGTGTTTTAACCGAAACCCCAGGGGTTCCTTCCCCTCGACTTGCACAAGAGCATATCTCACCACTTTTAACTTTTCAACATCCCTGGGGATCTCCCCAAAAACCCCAGGGTTCGACCACCTCGGGGTTCGCTTCCCCCTGGGTTAATTTACCCCTTACCATTTCTCTCCACCGATTGAGTGTCACAGAAGTAACATATTAGTAAAAGCGGTAACCTTTACTGTAAGGTCTGACCTCGGTCTCCCATGTTAAAGCTGAAATTTGGAAACTTAATTTCTCCACCGTGGTTCAACATTTTCTACTGAAATTTGGAATGTGGGACTTGTTCAACGCGTGTACCAACTTTGATTAATTTCCGATTTGCCAGATTGGAGATCAAGACTTCAGCTGGAATCGTGAGTTTCATTTTTGTCTTATACGGTAAAGTAAAAGTATGGTTTTTACGATTTAGAGTAGAATGAACCAATCAGACATAATCGTGTTCTAAAGTAAAAACTGTAAAAACATGCGAATAGAGCAGTAAGGTTTCACGTGGACTAAACAGCAGAGGAACAGTGCAGTATGTGAAACCTTACACGAAAGTTTATTTGTGTTACTTTGCTGTTTTGGCTTCGGATCAGTTAAACCTTACCTTAAACATCAGACGAGCTCGTGTTTGTTTTCTAATTAAAATACTGTTTCAAGTATGATATGATGAATGATCACTAATAAATATGGCTGCAAAGCACCTCCGGCTGGCTGAACCTGTATGTCCACCTGCACTGCCTTAGCAGATTTCATGAATGTTGTACACTTGAATTGAGTCGTCTTGAAATACTGGAGACGACTTTGTGTGCCTAGGAAAACACAATGCAAAATCACTGGTTGGTGATGGGTACAAAAGTCTTGGTTAGGTTTAGTGTCTAATGCCTCCATCTTCATCAAATCTTTTAATGTTCATACTTAAAGCTACTGCATTTAATCTGTCAAACTCTGTTAGATTGTCACCAAGACTGTTGTATCCAGCACCAACCAGTGATTTTGCTTTGTGTTTTTCGGAGCACACAAGGTCGTCTCCTGTATTTATCTGACAGATAGAACATTTCATCCAATCTGTTAAGACAGGTGCAGGTGGACATACAGGTTCAGCCAGCCGGAGGTACTTTGTAGCCATCTTTATTAGTTATCATTCATCATTTCATATCCGAAACGATATTATAATATTTTACTTCTGTGACACTCAGTTTAACTAAATGGTGTCCGTTTAAAAACATGTATGACAAACAACCAATAAAAAATGTTAAGAAGTAAAGAAATAATACTGTGCAAACGATCATGTTTACTGGAAAAAATGTAATGCTAATTGTTATATCTATCTATATATATAATACGCTTAGGACGCACTTAGCAAAATGATCTTAGTAAAATCATCATGCACTATAATGAAAAACGGCGAGCGGCCGATCAGAAATACTGCTGGCTATTAGAGCCGAGTTAAATAGTTTCAAGGATGGGCCCTGTAACAATCAGAAAGAGGGCGAGCAGGTTCATTCTTACCACGGCAGCAAAGAAAAAGATGGTCTTGACGGTATTGGGAAGATGCTGGTTGCTGTGCTTCAGGCGGGACATGAGGTTTCGCTGACCTGGGTGCAGGGGCATAAGGGGTGCTTTGGGAATGAATTGGCCAATGATCTGGCGTGCAGTAGGGCCCAGTGTCTTCAGGGCACCCATGTGGCATCCTTTGTTTTGGCTGTAAGGGATTTGTCACCTGTCTTGGATGGGATCGTATCAGCTGCTTGGAATGCCGAGTGGGCTAGAGGCACACTCGGGATGAGACTGTTTGCGGTCCACCCGTCGGTTGAGTGGCCGTGGTTTCTGGATCGGTTGTCCCGACGGGAGGCCGGTGTCTTGTCTCGTCTGAAGACGGGGCACGTCCTCCTACGGCCTCACATGTTCCGTTTGGGGTGGTTTGTGTTTGTGGGCTGTAGGATGAATCTGTCGAACACTTTCTTTTCACTTGTTTGCGGTGGGAGGGGTTGCGCCGAATCCTGCTCCGTTCCGCCCAGGGTGATTTTAGGAAAATGTTATCATTGTTGGATGATGGTCAGGAGGAAGGGGGAGTTGCTCTTCGGACCCGGGTCAGTGCAGTTTTGTCCCTCTGTAGAGCTACAAGGAGGTTCACTGAGGTTCAGTGAGGTGTAAATCCCAGGGGGCACCTTGGTCTCGGGCTGTCTCGGGGTACTGTATGGGCTCTGTTGTTCTGGTGTTCTAGTGTTATAGTATGTTAGCCATAAGTTAGATGGGATGTATGGTCACGGACCTTTAGATTCCTGTAATAAATGATTTGAGAATTGAGAAAACGAACGACCGCCCGACAATGTGAACGGTTGGATTCTGTAACAATCAGTAACAAACGAAATATTGCTTTAATAATGTTAGCTCTTAGAACCGACTTGAAAAAAGACATTTACTTCCCTAAGAAAAGAAAACAGCAGGGGTTCCAAGGGGGGAGGAGCAGGGATGGGGGAATATTCATACCACACAATGGGGGAATGCGGGAGGGGAACGGGAGTCTCATGGGGGGGGGGGGGGGGG
>JAHWFP010036483.1:0-28619 GCA_023313725.1 Lithobius niger
TATCCATAATGGTGGCATGGTGTGAGCTAGTGCTTAGCTGTTTGGTATCCATAATGGTGGCATGGTGTGAGCTAGTGCTTAGCTATTTGGTATCCATAATGGTGGCATGGTGTGAGCTAGTGCCTATTTGGTATAATAATAATATTAACTTTATTCGCAAAGAAAACGAATCGGTCCAGAGATGGGCTTGACAGCCACTGACACTTAGCCTAAAGTACAGTTGCGCACAACAAAAAGAAACACACACTTGCTTGAGAAAATAAAATGTGGTATCTACAGTAAAAATAAAAATGAAGCTATGAAAAATTTACCGGTCTAAAGGAGCCCAGTCGTGGAGTTGTACGTGACATAAAACGATAATCATAAAAAGAAACACGGACTTGCCATGACCAGTGTTCTTTGTCAAAATATAATGTTTATAGATTAAAACAAAAGGAGTATGTACAATAAAAAAGGTAAAATACAGTTAAAATCAATAACATGTCAAAAACCTAGATAGGTCAACCAATTTTAAATTCTTCCTGAAAACAGACACAGAACAGGCATTAACCAAATGTGATGGGAGAGAGTTCCATACTGCAACTACTCGCTGTCCGAAGAAAAACTTCCGTCAGTCCAATTTAGCTTTTCCAACAATTAACTTAATATTATGACCTCTCGTTACACTATTGTTACGAACATGAAACATTTCAGAGTAATTAAAGTCCTTGGTGTAGTGCAGAATTTGGTATGTCATGACCGGATCGGCCTTCAAGAGTCTTAATTCTAATGAATCTAAACCGATCTTTGCTAGTCTTTCTTTGTAAGTTAGATTATGCATTCCAACCAGGCTTTTTGTGAAGCGTCTCTGTACTTTCTCTATCAAATCGATGTCACCCAGTAAGTGGGGGGACCAAACAGGGCTTGCATATTCCAAAATTGGGCGAACGCAAGTTTTATAAGAAGAGATCATAATTGAGGTATTTTTAATGTAAAACAGCGTTTGATCATAGCAGCTTTACAGTGAGCTGACCGAGAAACAAAATCGCAATGTGAACTGAATTTAAGATCTGATGTGAACCATACTACTAAGTATCCATAATGGTGCCATGGTATGAGAACGAGCTTAGCAATTTGGCAAAGATTCATGTCATATGAATTCATAATGAGAAAAAATGAGAAAAAAGGGAAATAAACACAACATCAGCAGTTGAAGAGAATGCTTATTAGAATACTTCCTTTCCCTTTACCTTCCTTCTTTTCCTCTTACCGATTTAGGAGAGCACAAAAAAGAACCTGTAATGGTCGGTGGTTAAGAGCTATTCCCAACTCCGACGGCTATCTTTCATGTACAACATATATTCCCGAAAAATTGGTCTTTTTGTTTCTTGGTATTGTTAGCACGGCCTTCAAACACGAACACAAGCAAAGTGGTAAATGGCTCCTGCTATTACCGTATACTAGTCTGCTTGTTTAACAAAAATTATAAAAATACACAAAATACACATATAAAAATACACAAAATACACGTAGAGCAACTCACATGAAACAGAATTAAAATATGAAACAACAAGCACAAACATAAAAAAAGTCTGTTACACAAATTAAGAGCGTCTGCCCACACACAAACATTAAACATTTCAAACACAAACTGTGTTCACTTTCTGACATAACCATTGAGTAAAAAGAACATTTTGCCGGCCCCCAGCCTGGTCGGCTAAAAATGGTTTCTTTTTGCCTAAAACATACTTAACCTGGTAATTTTAGCATTACATTCCTCGAATGTGATGTTCCCCTGGAGGTTTCTTCCGGTTTGTAGACGCCTGCTTGCATATCCCACCGCGCATGCGCGGCGCGGTCCTTCCTTATAAAAGCGCCAGCGTGCACGCTGTCGGCATTCATTTTACTCTCAATGTGTCAGGCGGTGACTCGAGAGGGGAGGCAGGGCGGGAGTTAAGGTTAAGTATGTTTTAGGCAAAAAGAAACCATTTTTAGCCGGCCAGGCTGGGGGCCTGCAAAATGTTCTTTCTTTATTGCCAAAACATCTTAACCTGGTAATTTTAGCATTACCAGTTGACCTCGTCAAATTTGGTGGCGGGCACCGTCTGAACGAGCGCCCCGGGATGCAAGCAGGCTTTCCCCCATGAATTCTTTATCTGCAAGAGAAAAATTCGCACTTTATTCAGAACAATTGGGCTAACAGGAATTTGGTCTCTTTTGTGGGAATTGGTGGCCCTGAAAAGGGCCGTTGTTTGAGGGTCTTGCTTCTAGGTGGATGGATCTTTCTTCCCACATGGATCTTGCTTCTGCTTCGTTCTGAGTGCTTGAGGGGGTTTGACCACGGTCCTGGCTGCGACGATCGGCCCCAGTCGGTGTAGTCCGGATTCATCCTTCGTCATATCCCTTAGGTAGTGAGACGTGAAGGTGGATTGGTGGCACCACGATGCTGCTGCTAGGATTTCTTCGATCGGTGTGGCGTTGTGGTGGGCCCAGGATGTGGAGATAGCTCTTACTTCGTGCACTGCTATCCTCATGCTCTTACTCAATTCGGGTTTGTCGTAAGCTGCTTCGATTGTTTTCCTGATCCAGCATGACACCATGGCGGTTGTTGTTTCGCCGGTTTGGAGGTCTACTGGGAGAAAGAGTTGGTTCCTGCCTCTCCGTATGTCTTCGTGTTGAGTGTGGGCAAGGTAGAAGCGGAGAGCTCTGACTGGGCAGAGGACACGTTCGGGTTCGTTTTCAGTGAGGTTCGAGAGGGCAGGGAATGTTATGGGTTTTGAGAATTCGGATGGCTTTTGAGTCTTTGCTCTGAAGGATGCTCTCGGGAAGAGTGTGACTAATGAGAAGTTCGGACCGAAGATGCAGTATGCTGGGTCTGCTGAAAGGGCTTGGATCTCAGAGCATCTTAGACTTGCTGCTAGTGTTACGAGGAAAACAGTTTTGCGAGTCATGAGGTGGAGTGAGCTGTCTTGCATGGGTTCATAGGGGTTCTCCATTAGTGATTGTAGTACAATGGAAAGGTCCCAGTCGGTGACGGAACGTCTGATGGTTGGTCGATCGTTTTCGTATGAGCGTAGTAAGGCAGAAATTCGGTAGTCTTCCAGTAGGGCGGTGCGACCGGCAGCTTTGAAGACGGAATTTAGTGCAGACCGATAGACGAGGATGGTGGAGCCTTTGAGTTTGTTGATGTTGAAGAGGTCACCGAAGAAGCTTAGGAGCTCGGGAAGAGAGGGGTTGAGTGGATTTGTGCGTTTTGCGATACACCAATGAATCCATTTAGACCAGTGGCTGTCATACATTTGGTTTGTCGATTCTCTGGTTGCTTTTGATGCGATGCGTTCGGCCTCTTCTTGATGAATGCCAGCCTTTTTGAGGAGTTTGATGATAGTAGCCACCCGTGTAAGTTTAGGTTTGGAAGGTTCGGGTGTAGTTTCGTTCCTTTCTGTTGTGACAGAAGATCTGGTAGAAGAGGGAAACTTCTAGGAGTGTCGACTACTAGGTTTAGGAGGAGCGGGAACCAGGTTGCTGATGGCCAGAGGGGGGCTATTAGAATGAACAGACTCTGACTTTCTTCTATTTTCCGGAGTACTTGTGGAAGTAGCTTGAATGGTGGACATAGTAGGTGAACAGGTTGTGCCATGGAAACGTGAGAGCGTCTACTGCTATTGCCGAGTCGTCCGGGATCGGGCTGATGAAAAGGGGAAGTCTGGCATTGTGCCTCGTGGCGAATAGGTCCAGCATTGGTCTGTCCCAGATGTTGAAGAGAGATTCGCAGATGGATTTCTTGAGGCACCATTCCCCTGCTGGTGGTTTCTGGCGTGACAGAGAGTCTGCAATCACATTCCTGTTGCCTGGGATGTGAAGCGGCAGGAGGGTGATGTTGTGTGGGATGCACAGGTTGAAAATTTCCGTCAGTAAGTTGTGGAGTGATCTTGATTCCGTTCCGCCTTCTTTCCTGATGTAGGCCAGGGCTGTTGTGTTGTCGGCCTGGATCTGTATCACCTTGTTTTTGATGAGTGGAAGGTAATGCCGTAGAGCTAGGAGGATTGCACATAGTTCCAGTTCGTTGATGTGGTCTTTGAGGGTGGCCGGCCATAGGCCGGAGATTTCCTGGTTGTTTAGGTGTGCTCCCCAGCCAGTGTTTGATGCGTCCGTGAAGATCCGGTTGTCGGGTGTTGGTTCTTGCAGAGGCACGGACTTTGACAGGTTTATGGCGTCGGACCACCAGAGGAGGGATTCGAAGGGGAAATCCTTGTCGAGCGGGATCTGCCTGTCCGGATTGTTTTGGTTGATTGAATGATTGTCTATCCGGTAGTGATGGAATGGTCTTACCATCCACCGTCCGTAAGGGACCAGGTTGGCCATTGCGTCCATCTTCCCGATGAGGGAGTTCAGTTCTCGGGCGGAGAAGCTTGGTTGGTGGCGAAAAAGCCGGATATGGTGTAAGAGATCCTCTATGCGTTCTGGAGAAGGGGAGATTGATGCCGAACGAAGGTCGAATGAAGCTCCGAGGAACGTGAAAGCTTGTTGTGGAAGGAGTCGTGATTTCGCCAGGTTTACGCCAAATCCTAGGCTGTGTAGTAAGTTGATGGTTTTGTCCTTGTTGCGTTCCAATTGGGGCGGGTCCGGGTCGTTGAGGGCCCAGTCGTCGAGATAGGCATTGGCTTGTATTTGGTGCTGGTGAAGGTATGCCAGGATTGGTTTCAGTACTAGAGTGAAAATTCTTGGGGCTGCATTCAGACCGAAGGGAAGGCAGCGGAATTCGAAGACTTCTTGGTTGTAGATGAAACGAAAGTAGTGGGTGATTGCTGGATGGAGGGGGACATGGAGGTAAGCATCTTCCAGGTCGATGGTGACTGTCCAGTCGCCCTGCATGAATGATTGGCGAATGGAGTCTAGGGTGTCCATTTTGAAGTGTTCGTTTTGGATGTATTTGTTGAAGGGTTTCATGTTGAAGATTAGACGTGAGCCTCCTGATTTCTTTGGCCGGGTGAAGATCGAGCTGTAGAACCCCGGGCCTGGATTGGAGAGTTGTCGTATCGCCTCCATCCGTAGCAACTCCGATACTTCGTACGACTGGGGAACTGTCGTTTGGGGCGAGAAGTTCCACGGGGGAGATCGCGACAGCGGCAGTTGGTGCAGGAACGTCGGACGAAAGCCGTGTTTTATGATTGATAGAACTTCCAGATTGGTGGTTAGTCTTTGCCAGGACGGGAAGAAGTGACGTAATCTGGCCCCGACAGGAAGGCCAGCGAAGGGCAGGGCGTCATTGTTGATTTTTCCGTTGTGTTCTTCTGCCCCCGGGTGATGAGAATCGGCTCCTTCGGTCGGGGGTAGCGGCGCGCTTCTGATGGCAGCGTTGGCCGGGGCGGGAGCGAGGAGCGTCGGAACGAAAGGGCTGCTGATTTCGATGCTGTGGAGCGGCAGTGTCGTACGGGAGGCTGGAGGATGATGCCGTATTTTTGTGCCAGTCGTCGGCGGGACGGGAGTTGGCTTGTCTGTTCCACGGGCGGCTTGAAGACATGGATTGTTTATGCGGTCTTGGTTTCTTCGAGACATCAAGGTAAGGAGCGAGTGTTAGGATCTGGCCTCGGAAGACAGTTTCGGATTCGTGAATCGCATGATTTCTCAGGCGGTGTTGTGTGGAGAAGTTCAAGTTGTTTGCCAACGACAAGGCGATGTCGCGAAGGAGGAGTGTGTTATTGAACAGTGCTCTTGTCGCCCAGTTGATGGTGTGATAGGTGGCGAAATGGGCCTTTTGGAAGAGCTGGGTAATCAGGGACGGCAAGTTCTTAAGCTCTTCGGGAGGATTGTCGGACGACAGCTTCTCACATAGGGCGTTGATGGCCGTGTGTAGGAAGTAACTTGGGAGGCCGCTCGTAAGCTTAGCCGAAGATATTTGTCGTTCTCGTACAGTACGAAGGTTGGAATGTCAGCCTTCTTGGGTATGGACATATAAGTGCCGAAGTCCATCTTGATTTCGCTGCAAATGAATTCACATTCCGGGTAGGTTTCAAAATTGCGGGGATTTGTAGCGTCGTCTTCGAAGGGTTTGAAGAAGCTGTTTTCTCGTCCGGGACGTGGCATCGGGGGTTCCGTGTCGAGAAGAAGGGGGTCGCCTTTGCCTAGGATAGAGCCTTCGTTCTGGAGGACACGTTGGGAGTGTCGTTGACTGACCCAGGAGGCAGCGGGGCTTGGTGTCCTAGTCCCTCGAGGCGAATCCAAGGCCTGTCGTTAGGCCACGGTTGATGACTGGTGCGTCCGGTGCTTTTGAGGGCTTGAACAGGAAACAATCCGGGACTGTCTCCTCGACAGTCTTTAGAAGAGCTGCGAGCGACAGGGTAGTTTCGTCTGGAGTGTCGTCCGGGAATCTGATGCGTTTCTCGGCAGTAGGGGCGGGCGACAGCGGGTGGTGCGACGACAATGTGTCGTCCAGCTTGCGCTTGGGTGCTGAGGCCGCCTGTGTCCTTCGTGGCTAGAAGTGGAAGCGATCCAGTCCTTTGTGCGGGCCTTTCGTACCGATGAGGTGCAGGACGGGGGCGGCATCAGGTTGGACTGCAGGTGGCGGACAGTGTCATGTACGATTTCTCGTACGACACTGCGGCTGACGCTGAGGCCTATCAGGGAGGAGCTGGACGACAGGTCGAGTAGCGAGTTTCGTTCCGGAGAGTGGGTGAGTGTCGCCTGGCGGAGGATGCGCTTAGCGGTCTGGTAGGAGTCTTTGGCGGCTTGAACGTCTTGACGTAGCTGGTCCAAAAGTCCGTTGCACCCCACCAAAAGTCCTAAAGACTATTGGCCTTATTGTGTTTGAAGTCGGAACGGTGGTTAGCTAGACGTTGTTTCATGTCTTTGGTGGTGCCGATGTAGCTTTGACTACAGCTAGAGCAGGGAATTTCATAGACGACGTTCGACGCCTGGGCTGGATTGCAGGTGGAAGATTTAGTTAAATGCTGCTTGAGGGTTTTGTTCCTGGTAGCAATGAGATTCACCTTTTCCTCATGAGAACCCATAACACATGGATGAGAAACCATACAAGTGTTACCTGGCCGGCCAGGCGTTTCAATGTGGGCTCTTCGCAGGGACAAAACGATCTAAAATTTAAGCTTTAAAATGTATCTCCTGGACTTACAGGACCATCCCAACATTTCTTAATGGAGTGACATGTAAATTTGTATTGTACTTTGTCTGATGAAGATATTGCTGGTGGATAATATCGAAATATCACTCGTGTTTGCATATTTGTCTGTGCGTCTTGGCTTCTTCACTGCTTATTCGTTAATCGCACATCCTCTGCACTTTTCTTATAAATTCAGAAAATAAGTTCCTCGGTCTTTTTAAACATAAAAAAAAAGCTAAGTCCATATGTAAGTCCTGGTATGACGCTGTATTGACATTTCTTTACACAGTTCTCAATGGACCATTTCCACTCCAACATTTCATTAATTTTCTGAAAATCGGGTATCAACTTACTCTCATCCAATTTAAATGTATAGACTTTATTAGGCTATTGCATCGTAAATAATAAATTACACACAGAAAAGAAGAAAAATGCACGTGCAGTGCTACTGTTCCTATCACAGTGCTTTGTATTGAGTTACTTGTTATAAAAAAAAATTTATAACTTGGTCCACAGCTGTCAGATTTGTTTACTGCCATACCGCTGGCTAATCAAATGACCTTGCAAAGAATGGACGTGTTCATTGACCTACTTACGTGCAACAGAGATGAACAACGTTTAAAGATGATGTTGTCTGAGCAACATTCATAGTGACTGCATGGGCAAATTAACACTTATTCTGAAAACAAAGTCTACTTTAAATCAACATATTTAGCATAAAAAAATAATATGTTTGGTACGCGGGCACATAGGACACATAATTTAGGCACTGGACAAATACGCACTCAGACAAATAGGCACTCAGACATACAGACATTGGACAAACGCACAAAGTTTTTTATTTATTTTATTTATTTGGATGGATTGCCCTCAAATTGAGGGTGTGGGGAAAAAAACGTTTGCCATAAAATGTTCGTAGCGTGCAAAACTGCTAGAGATTTGTTGGCATCGCTCTTACGCTAGCATCTCTGATGTGAGGTGTTAGCCGCAGTGAGCGCGGCAGCGTAATTTAGAACATTTTCACCGCACGAAATTCGAAAAAGTGCAAAAATCACAACCGAGCCACCCGCATATGTGTCCAGATTTAAAACAAACGATACAGAATTTGAGGGCAATCCATCCCATTTTTTTTTAATAAAAAAATGAACTTGGTGCCTATTTGGCCAGTGCCTAAATTGCGGTGCCTACGTTTTCGGTGCCGAGTTATCTGGTGCCTGTGTGTCCTATACCCAATATGTGTACGAGTTGGTGAGTACTTTCATCTCGTATCACGTCGGAGGACACTCAATGCCACATGTGGGAAAGCACAAATCGTGGACTGGAACGGGGCAACCCCTTTTCAACATCTGTGAACAATACAAGATTTCATCAGTAATAATAACCCTACAGCTTTTGTCAATAATACGTCTACTGTATTTGCATGAAGCCTGTAACGTGACATTAAAGCTAATGAATGCTAATTATTTTGCATTATATCCCTAGCGTGTATCGCGAGGGGTATAATTTCATAATTTCAAATTAATTAGCATGAGTTAGTTTTATCTGGGCACAGGCTGAGTAGAAAAACGTTTTTAGCCGTAGTATCAACAAAAACTAGAGGGCTATTTATCGCAGTATAACCCAATTCAAAATAAATAATAATAAAATGACCAAACATTCTTTGTGTTTGTTAATATTTATAACGTAATGCTACGTTTATTAGCTTACCAGTTTATTAGTTCATAAAATTAAAATTTATCTCCAATACAACGAGAAGTTACAGGCGATGCTGCATCTATGCTTCCTCCCGTTAAACGCGCAGCATCAACCACGCATTGCTGAAATCCGCCGAGAGATGGCTCTGTGTTTGTGCCTGTACTAATTTTTAATTGTTTGCTAATAATTACCATAAGGTCGAAAATCTAAAAGACTAATGCGGTAAAAATTAAATTATTTATGCCAATAGATCGCCGAAGAAAGATTATGCGATACTAACCTAAAAAATTATAAATCGAGTTAAAATTCGAAAATCACTCCAGTTTGCGCCGACTCAATTTTTGCATTCATGCTGTTTCGTCTACAACGCCCAAGGCCAAATGAGATAGCAGCTGCGTTCCTATCTTAGTTGGCCTTGTATTACTACGCAGAGTCTCGCGAAACGGTGCGATGGTAAATGCGCGAATGGCGATCGGCGCATGGCTGTTATAAGGCAGGCGGAGTGTACCTTTAATGTTCCGTTTTATTCGTAAACAAAAATCGGTGGACAGTGGACATACGATAGACGTGATCGACCAGACCGTAGCAATTACAATAAAAAGGAAGCAAAAAAAAAGACAACAAATTAACTCAACAAAAAATGGCTTGTTTAGGAAAAACAAAAATTAGAGCTCCTTTTCTCATACTCATAGCCGTGAAGGTAAACAAATAAAAACGAATTAGAGTTCGCTCGAACGCATTGAACTGTAACTCGAACTCCAATTCCAGGGAAAAAGAAGTGTGACATGCCAGCCTCCATGCACACGCGTGCTTATAAATCACTAATCGAACAAACAAAACGGTTGGCTATTTCACACACACAAAATAAAAACACAAAATACAACATATACACGCACATGAAACAGAGCGAAAACCTAAACTGACAAATACATACAAAACAGACGTCATAAACATCAAAACAAAATAAATGCATATACAAAATGAATACGTATTTACTCACACCAACTAGAACTAACATAGAAACTTTCAAACTCAAATATGGCCGAATAAAAATACGTTAACTAGAAGTCTGCTGGTTTTTCGTAAATTATAAATGCACACAAACCACTCACACCAAACAGACTTCAAATATAAGGCAGCAAACACAGACAAATTGGAGTTCAAATTATAGTTCGTTGTGTTCGTGTGAAAGCTAATCCGTTTTTATTTGTTACGTTCACGGCTGTGAGTATGGGGATACGAGCTCTAATCTATTTTTTTTTTGTAAACGGCAAAGCCGTTTTTGATTGAGCTAATTTTAATGTTGCACCCAGTATGATTATTTTAACACGATGGTGCGATGTAGTACTAAGAATTTAACCGTGAGGGCAAAGGTACCGTTGCCATAGTAACAACGCTACCTGGATTACCTAAATCCAGCATCGTTTGAATAAATGCTTGCAGTCTTATAATCCGTGACCGGAAGAAGAATTCCTCCTGACGAATGAATTTTCCCAGGCTCTTCTGAACTCACATTATTGACTCTTTTCGTTGCAAGCCGGCAGAGCTAAAACTTCCGCCATGTTGGAATTTAAGATGACTTCTAGCTTCTACCAATGAGAATACAAAGGCGAATCGTTGTTTGTTCACTCTCAGTCTGTACAAACATTGTGTGCTATGCCTCTTAACAACTGGCAAGCAAGCTGATCATAAACATAAATAAGATTTAAAACACGGATGTGTTTCATTTTATGGTCGATAACATCTGTTACCATCACCAATTTAAAAGCTCACCTCTGAACCATCCAAAGTGGAACCGTCTTTATGATGTCTTTATAAACGAACACCGGTCGTAGCATCCGGGACTGCAGTGAAACACAGGATTCATCGGCCGAATAACATATCGAGTGAATGTAGTTTGAATTGGATTGTACCATTCACAGACTCCTAACGATCTTTTTTAAAATGGCAGAATCCTTCATTGTGCAGCTGTAATAGTAAGTGCATTATCGATGCTCAAATTATTGGCAAGATGTGAAGGTGTGAACTCAAGTATCCCATGTTAAAGCAACAATTTTGATTCTTAATGCGATCCACCATATTTTAATAGATAGCTTTTAACTTCGTGAATAGACCCTACAGTGATTGTTAAACTTACGTGCAAATATCTTTGAAATCCGTTGGATCAGATCGGAAATCTGGATCTAAGTTGGAATCATCAAACTATAGGTATGGCACTGCGGACTGTGCGTTTCTAAAATCCACCCAAAACCAAAACTGGTATAAGAGAAGCCGCCAATTTTACAAAAAGGGTCAGGCGTTAAAGGTAGTGATATCATTCAACAATGGAAAGGCCGCCAAGGTTAATGCTATTAGGTTAATGCTAATAGTTTGAAAGATAAATGAAAACTATAAAATTGCTACTCGCAGTAACAATCTTCAAGTTTTCATTTAACGTCCCAAGTATTATTCGGTGCGATTAACTTGGCTAATAGGATTACCTTGGCGGCCGTTCCATTGTTGAATGATATCCCTACTTTCAAAAGTAGAGCCTTTTTGGACAATTGGCGGGGGTTTGTCACACTGTCCCGTTTGTTGTCGAATTGGCTACTGTTTCTGTTGGGACTACGAGTTTAATAGACCATTTTCATCAACAATACACGTCGTAATATTTCGTTTGTTAATGATTGCAACAACGTAATCGACAGCGCCCCTTCACACTGCCTACCGTTGCTGTTTTTCTTTGCTACCGTGCCAAGAATGAACGTGCTTGCCTTATCGCTCGATTTTTTTCTGGGTTTGGATTTGTTATCAGAATGACTGCGTATCCTACTCCTCCGGCCTATAAATGTAAACCGGCCTAATCGAAATGAATATTTACGAGCTGGCCTCGGCGTAATATACACTGGTCTAGTAGGAAGCAATGTTGTCACACTGCCTGTTTGTTGTTATAGGAATTTGTTTCTGTCGGGACCCAGTACAGAGTTTGATGGCCATTGTGTTCCACTAATACATGTCTTAATATTTCGTTGTTACTGAATGTTACTATTAATTTTCATTACCCTCCACATTCTCGGTTGCTCGCCCTTTTTCACTGCTACAGTGCAAAGTATGAACATGCTTCCCATTTTTCAATGAACATGCTCGCCCATACGCTACGTTTTGATAGGTTTTCACAATTACTGCCTATCCCCGTCCACATGCTCGCCTATATTCCAGCTTAAGCGAAATATGTATGGGAATAAAAGTAATTCTTGTTACCTGGATTTGGAGTTCAAATCATTGGAGATGTTTTTTTCCATGGGGATACGAGCTTTAATGCTTTTTTAAACAGCAAAGCCGTTTTTTTGTTCAGTTAATTATTTATTGTTTTTTGGGGTTTCCCTATTATTGTACGGTGTAGTTTATCATGTGTAAGTTCATTCTCCGCCCAATTTTGTTTGCAAAAAAACAAGATGCTTTAAAAATGAATACTTCTGTGCTTGCTCCGTCCCATGTCTCTTACCTGATGTTGCTAGAATAATTCTTCTTGAAAGCTAGGGAGCTATCCAATGTTCCTTGCCACATTACACTGGCTGAAATTTACGGCTACCCGGATCTTTCTTGGGCTTAGTAGCCTACATGTTTCCTAATCGTGCTGCTGTAAAAATTAAGTGAGTACGAAGTCCGAGTTTCGACTATCTCCCTCTTCTTACTGTGAAACAAGGGTCATCAATATAAACATGTAAAAAAAAAAGACTAAAAAAAACACCATAATTAACCGCCTGCCTCCTTCGAGGTTTGTTGTCTCGTCTGATTCGTGGAGCGTCGTGTTGTTTAACTAGTGGCACAAAGTGAATGAGAAGTGTTTGAAACCGGTAAGTAATGTTCAAGTTAATACTTCCCTAGCAAAAATTGGCATCTATATACTTTACGTATACTAGCTGAAGCCTGGGTGGTGTTTGATGCACTGTTTGCAATCTTAAGACGGCTTGTTCTCTCGTGTGGTTCGTGTTGTCGGGTTGTGGTTGTCGCGGAAGGCCTGTATCCCGTCTATTCATTTTTGCGCACACTGGCTAACAAACGCTCATTTTCGTTTGCTTCGCTCATCTCATTCAATCAGCGCATCCCTCGACCAGGACTCCATGCACTCGCGTATAAATATTTCCACCGGAAAAGGAAAAACGTCTTTGAGCAATAAAGTCCAAACCTTACTCCCGATGATTTTGTAATTTTTTTTTTCTGGGAGACGCAGAAAGTAAATAGCATTCTCAAAGTAAATTTGTTTTTTTTTTAATTAAAAATCATCAATTTTCATCCGTGTAAAATTTATCCACCCAAAACCAAAACTGGTAGAAAAACCCGCCAAGTTTCCAAAAACGGTCGGCCATTGAAGGGAAAGGCCGCCAAGGTTAATCCTATTAGCCAAGTAATCGCACATACTAATAGTTCGAAAGTTAAATGAAAACTAGAAGATTGCTACTAGCGGTAGCAATCTTCAAGTTTTCATTTAACGCCGAAAGTATTATTCGGTGCGATTAACTTGGCTAATAGGAATAACCTTGGCGGCCTTTCCCTGGTGGAATGATATCACTACCTTCAAAGGCCGACCGTTTTTGGAAACTTGGCGGGTTTATCTACCAGTTTTGGTTTTGGGTGGATATCACAACTTTCATAGGACTGTAAACGTACATATGGTTACACCGTCTGTTTAAGATGCTTCAATCCCATTTTCGCACACACTGGCTAACAATCGCTGTTACTAAAATAGCAGAACGCGAAGCATTTTATTTTTGGGTTATTAACAAAAAAACCATTAGCTCTTGTATGCTCGTATTGTTGCGTAACCATCATCTAACGTGCATCCCTTTATTCTTAAGCAATCCACGGCAACGTTGATGTTTCTTTATTTTGTCCTTCGTTACAGTTTAGTTTTTAGTTCGTCCAGGCTTTTACAATAAATCTAAGGACCAGTCTTGAATGTGCAAGCCATTGTTGCTTAAAATCTTTGGTTGCAACTTGGAAAAGAAACGAAATTTAAATTCGCCGGTAGCGAATTTCAAAACCCTCCCATACAACTCCGGAATGGCACGACCAATTGATAGAGTGGTCTTTTTGAGGATGAAGGAAAACAAAATTTCTGGCTTAGACGAAGGTTCGAATTTTAGGTAGGTACAGTAGTTTTTTCTGAAACGGTGGCAGAACAAGAAGAAGACCAACAAAATGTACAGTTGTAAAATTTACGTGTGGCTCCCTGCTTTTACTCTAGAGCAGAGTTGCAGAATTTTTGGTATAAATATACCTTCTATACTTATCTACTATTTGGCCAAGTTTGGTCGAAAAATATTGAATAAGAACGGAGATAAACCGTCGGAGTTTTTGCTGGATTGATAACTTCAATCATATATACAGGGTGTTTCTGAACCCTACTTAAAGGGTGGATTATATGATACAAGTGAAGGATAAAGGGTCCTGTAAACATGTGTCCGGAAATTCTCCCTAAGGGTACTCGGCCCTTCGAAGGTGCCCCAAAACCTGGTCTAACAACAATAACTCTGATTCCGTTTGAGCTACAGTGATATGCTTTGGTGTGCAAAATAACGGTTTTAAGGACTATGAATCCACCGGACTGGCAAAACGAAATCCCCCCCGGGGGGGGGGGGGGGGGGGGGGGTGTGTGAAAATGCTGTACCCGTTCAAGGCTTCAAGGGGTATTTCGTACCGATTCGAAACGAGCCACTATCCGCTCATGGAATACCTCAACGGAACTGCCTAACTGTGGACGTTAATTACTAGTGACCAGTTAGTTAATAGCAAATTTCACGAAAAAAAGGGGGAAGGACGACAAAATAGACGTTCGGCTTATCACCTAGTAATTGATAAAAAAAAATATATATGTTATCAATTTGGATAAAACTTGTTAAGGTTTCTCGCCTAGCTTTTCGGCCGTTTAAAGTGGTGATATCAAACCACCAAACTCTTTCGCCAAGTTAATTCACCAAGTATAATAACTCGAAGGTTTAATGGAAAACTTGAAAATTGCTCACTGTGCAGCTTTCAATTATTTTATTTAACGTTAAAGTCGGTGGGGTTTAGCTTGACGAAAGAGTTTAAGAGTTAATTTGATGTCATGACTTCAAACGGCCGAAAACCTTGGCGGGAATCTTTAACAAGTTATGTTTTAAGAAGATATCACATCTCTTTGGTCCAAATTGATAATTTCCATTTTTTTCTTAGCAATTTCAAGATGAATAGCAGAAAATCTGGTGTTAGGGTCATCTTTTTTTGTTTTTGTTTTGGCTGTAGTAGGGATACATTAGCAAGATTACGTGTGTCTTAGTCTTTGCCAAAGAATCCTCCGAGATTGTTGCTATCGTGCTGTTTCCTTGTTCATTGCTGAAGCAAGGTTATGTTATTCATTGTTGGGGGCAGATTTGGGTTCATGTCCCTTAATTAAAAACGAAACAAACAGTTAAGTGCCCCTAAAAGAGTATAAACAAAAATACAAAATCGTCATGGGGCAGATAACACGTTTTGGGTTCAAGCTCTCCCCCCCCCCCCGAAAAAAAACAATACACAATGGTTTTCGGTTGGGTTCGGCTCCATTATATAAAAATTTAAAAACAACAACAAATTTGTTTTTCACTTGGATTTCTCCAGCTAAATTGTCCTCTCGTCGCCTCAGTCGGGCAACTAACACGGTTTGGGTTCGGCTCCCTTAAATAAAAACAATAACAACAAAATGCTTTAACTCTACCCTTAAAGTAGTATTGCGATTGATTGGTAATTGAATTTAGGCTCACCCTAACCCCCAAACCAGCAAAAGACACGTTACACGGTCTGCAAAATTGCAGCTTTATGTACCGTATGGAAGAAATTTATTTTCGTGAAATCAGCTATTCACTAGCTAGCCAGTAATTAGGCACATTTCATCGTTATTCACACTTTCTTTCCCAACAAGAAAACATTGCGCTGTGTCACTGATAGCGACCGTTATGTTGTCAGGCAACCTAGGCCTATTAGGACGTCAACACTAGGTCATCAGCGCCCCCAAAAAAAACTGGATAGGACGGGCGTTAATGTTTTGGCTGCCTCTTAAGACTGCATCGTAAATCTAGGAGGTTACAACTCAGGAAAGAACGTGAAAAAACGAGGAGTGTAATTGGATCTGAGACAAACAGCGCACTTTCCTCGCTAATAAGATTAAGGGCGCGTTTATGCAACGACTCGCCTTTGCATTCTCGCAGCTAGAACTCAATCGTGATGGCAAAGGTGACATCGCCATGGTAACAACGCTAAATGGATTGGCTAAATCCGACATCGTTTGAGCAACTACTTGCAGTCTTATAATCCGTGCCAATAATATAAAGAATTCATCATGACGAAACAATTTTCCCAAACGCTTCTGAACTCACGTTATTTGCTGTGCGGTGATTTCTAGCTTCTAGCTGCGAGATGCAAAAGCGAGTGGTTGTGTATACCCGGCCTAATCTGTATAACTAAGACCGAGGGTACACGTAGGTTTCTTACGTCGCTTCATCTTACGTCGCTTTACGTTACGTCGACTTGAACTCACATCGCTTTACGAGAGAGGTGGTTACACGGAGGTTGTAGTTGGAGTGAGTTAAAACGACAGCAGGGGGTTCCTGCATCGCGTTTATCTAATCCCCCCATCAAGCAAACCCCTCTTTATTGCGAAGTCCCCATTCAGCCAGCTGGCTTTCGACTTCGTTTTAACGAAGTGACATGTGGCCGTCCTAGTTTCGTGACGTTTCATCGCGCTCATTTCAACCAATCAAAGGGAAGCAATCCTTAGAGCGACGTAGAAAATGGGTTTTAGGTGGGTACACGTAGGTTGTTAAAGCGCTTCAACTCCTTACGTCGACGTATCAAGGTGGTTTGAGATAAAGCGACTTGAAATGGTTTTAGGTGGGTACACGGAGGTTCTTAAAGCGCTCTAAGCACTACATCGACGTAAGGTAAAGCGACGTAAGATGAAGCGACGTAAGAAACCTACGTGTACCCTCGGTCATAGATTATAATTTTTGTTTGTTTGTTTGTTTGTGTGTGTCTGCAGTGCGATTCTCAATATTCCTTATCTATTGAAGACCGTAGTGGGAATCTCGATAATCTTTATTCTATTGAAGACCGTAGTGGGAATCTCAATAATCCTTATTCTATTGAAGACCGTAGTGGAAATCTCAATAATCCTTATTCTATTGAAGACCGTAGTGGGAATCTCAATAATCCTTATTCTATTGAAGACCGTAGTGGGAATCTGAATAATCCTTATTCTATTGAAGACCGTAGTGGGAATCTCGATAATCTTTATTCTATCGGAATCCGTGGTGAGAATCTCGGACGCTTGGGCAACTGGGCGATGGTCGACGGCTGGTACCGGTGGTGTTTAATTTGTAAGGACCTTCTACATTATTTTTTATTTATTTTTTAAATGAATTTCTTTGAGCTTTAAGTCAGCCGAAGCAGTTTAATGCTTTTGTGGCTGAAGCGGCTCAATTTTGAACATTACCAGACTTTTGGAGAGAAGAAATATCTGGTAAACTCGGGGATTTGAACCGGGAAACCTCCGATCATCGTAGGGGCCGAAAGATTATCCAGAATTGGCCAGAATAGTTCCCATTAGCTACTGAAGGAGCATGGTAGCTTCTCATGCTACCCTGGCCAGCAGTCCTGGTGGGGACTTTGCCAAGACCCCCAATTCCAGGGCAGATGAAGAGATGGCACAGTATTTTCATGCAAACGGGAAATCACAACAATGCTCTATAAAATAGTGTACGCGGAGGGGGGGGGCTCCGCCCGAGTTTATAATGAAAAAGCCATTCAGTCATACTGCCAACGATTAAAGGTGCTTGCCTCCACGTTGGCTTTCGTGTATGGTCCAGTTTTGGAACTTTAGTTCCAACGTGTGCAAATGTTGCAAACATGTTATTTTCCTCTTCTATTCTTCGTGTGACACTTTTTTGGCTACATTCACTTAAACCTATGTCGATGTTGCAAAAGCTATATATGCTCAGGACGCACGAAAATCGTGAGAGGGTGTGCGCTTTTAATAATCATGTGGCGAAGAAATAAAATACACTGGAATGTTGGAGGAGAGGCATCTCATACTAAATAAGCGGCTGCAGCAACTACCTAGTCGCAACCGGCTGTCTGTGCACTTCCGCCACATCCGCCATTTTCGAAAATACTGAGGCGCACACCTCTATCACGCACTGCAACAGCGATCTCTATCATATAATCAAATATTTGTAAACAAATATTTGTAAAATTTGTGCAATTGCCGGTTAAAAAATGTGTTAGCTTTTAGGCCTAGTTTTAGATTTTAGGCGTAATTGTCAGCTTTTAGGCCTAATTTTTTTAACTGCCGTTTTAATTTCGTAATAAGTAACAGCTAACGGAGAATTGGGTTCGAGAGTAGGTCTATTCATTCGCGCAACACGGTGTCGCGACTAATGTGTGTCGTTAACGAAATTCTTTTGATTTGTTTTTTTTTTTAGGATTGTGTGTCTTCCTGTAGTGGTTAAATATAACGATCAAATGTTATTATCTCATTGAGTTACGTCGAGAAAGCCTATTAGCTATAGGAGAGCAATGACGTATTAATTTGCAGTGTTTTTTAAAGTCCATTTGACAACCTCTGAAACAGGCGACGGACGGCCTATAAGCCTTTTGTGTGCTTAAAGGCAAACCCCAACTCACTACAGCGCTGTATCCAACCGCACTCAACTTCTGACTGGAGGAATAGTTAGAGAGCCCTTTTACGAACTATTTTCGTTTGTTCGTATCCCTACGCGCTCACCCGTTCTAAAACTGATCAATATTTTCTTACCTGACGTTGTCATTGGCGTTCAACTCCTTTAAACTTTTTTTCACATATACTTACGTTGCGGGCCAAAGCAGAGTAAAAGAGCTTTTCATCCTTTACTGGGGTCCGTCATCTGTATGCACGATAACTTTTGAATCCATTGTCGGATTCATTTCATATTTCCACTTGCCATCTCTATCCTATTTTTGGATTTAAGCTCGCAAATCACTAAAATTAGGTAAGAGGTTTCGTGGATTTGAACTTTCAACTATCCAAGTATACATCAACATAGGCTACGATTCTTCACGGCTTTTATTTTTGTGTGCGATTCAAAATGCTATTCAAAATACTATTGAACTTAATTTTTCATTTTAAAAACCTGGTAATTTAATTTTTAAATAACTTTTTTTTAAGTAAATGTCCTCTCTTTATTTTTCAATAACCAACACGTGAATAGCCTTGCACGACTTTCACAGATTTGATTGAGTGAGCAAACAGTCTTTCAGAGGGAAAAAACAAACAAACAGGAAATACATGGCATTACGAACACGAGTTAGGATGTTTTGGCTGGCGACGAAAATGACCATGCTGAATGATGCAGGAAAGTATTACGTTAATTACCAGACGCCAAAATAAATATATATAAATATTTATTTTGGCGTCTGGTTATTTAAGAACTTAGTTTCATTTTGTCTTTCCTGTGTCGCACAGATTTGTTACAGTCAGTAAAACCGATATAAATGTTGCAAATTATTTTCAGTGGCTTTCCTGTGTGAAACCTCTTTGCTACATGTCAAGCCATTGTAAATATTGCAAACGTTATGGTTCCGTAGGATACAGCAAAAATAGGGAGAGGATACGTGATTTAGTGCGCATTTATTCAGTATTGAGTTAAACATATTTTTAATTCTCCAGGAAAGAGGGGGGGGGGGGGAGAGAAGTTTCTCTTTCGTAAGATTTTGCAGTCCTGAAAAGGAGAATTTTTAGCTCTGAAAAGAGCTTTTGGTTTCAAGGGCAGACAGTAGTCGATGTTTAGAGATCTTCAGTTGCACTCTGAGCAGTCTGTGTCTTCATTTGTTGAACTTGAGTTGTTAAATGAATTGTTTTACATCCCAGGCGATTTGTTCCATAATAATGTCAGCCATCCTATCGCTTTTCCACAAGTTTTCTTCTTCATTCTCAGTGTGTTTTACAAGTTTGGCCCACCCTTCCGTTGAAACTACAGCAAGTACTTTCGGTATAAGTTCCTGGACTTCTTTAAGTTTGAATGTTCGATCATTTGCATCAATAAATCTCTTGATCTGGCTCGATGTCATTTCAATGCGGTTCATAGTGAAGCAAACGCAACATTGAACATAGTATGACCATGACGTGAAGCAAGTTCATCAATTCGGTATTTGTCGTATTGTTTTCGTGCACGTCGAAATAACACAAGCAATTCACAACGCCCATTGCTGTCCGCCCAAAATTTGGCAAACCGCCGTCATCGTTTAGCCTATACGGCAGCTCTTATCATTTTACCTGGGAACTGTACGTACCTTGTCTATAAACTGCGAGGATCTTTTGTCTATTTGTCGAAAGTGTGAAGTCACCGTAATTTTTTGCCGAGTTCGAGTACCAACGGAGTTAGGACGCTTCCTGGCTGGCGACGTAAAATGACCAGCGCTGGTTGCAAATACCTTTTTGATTTGGAAGACTGCATCTCATGAAACGCTTGTTCAGTCTGCCGTATCCTTTGCCACGTCACTTACCGAATAGTCTGGATGCTGTCGACGAAGTTTGCTGTAAACGTTAACTGCTGTCTGCTTTTGCGATGATGTCAAGGGCTTTCCTTGGGTGTAGGGTGTAAAATATTTGTTGCGGAGAGACGACCGCCATTTTTAAAATTCCCACCTGCTCCGAGCCGTAACCATAGTCGTAACCATGGCAACTACTTGCATATCTTCGAAATAGGGACAGGTCGTTTAATATCTCCGAATAAAGTGTCACGTTATCTTAAAATTATAACCTTTTACCAACAAAAATGAATAGTTTGCCTGAGTTATTTCATCGTGAAACTTTATTATTTTAACGGACTATTTTCTCTGCTCCAGAACACAAACAATCGCGTCTGCAAGAGTCGGCCCTTAACTGATTTCTCCAGTAAGAAGTTGAGTGCGGTTTTAGCATACCTGCACGTTGGATCATTGCCTAACTAGATGTACACAAGAGATCACGTCGGCAACGGTTGGATATGGAGTAAACGAATTACGGTAAATTTGAAACATACAAAAGCCCCATAAGGGTGAAGGAATAGAAACTGTTGGGAGCAAACGAAAGCCTATTATATATCATATTAAATAAATGTGATAAGCAGTTTAGGCCTACTTAAAAAAAAAACTAAAATTTGAAAAAGCCCAGCGAAGAGCATTGCCTCACACCAAAGCCCGTTTCCCATAAAAGATAAATATTTAGCTAGACCAAATTCTGACCAATGACCCAATTTGACCTAATAATCCAGAACGGTCCCCTGAATTTTTCTGCGTCTAGCTCCCCTAAAAGAGCAGATAGAACATACAAAAGTTACACCAAAGAAGAGAAGCATATAACAACTGTTTCTAGTTTCAAGATTTAAACTATTGTCCAACTCTTTTTCAAAATATTTTCAAACTAGTTTCAAACTATTTCTAGTTTCTATGCCAAAAACAAACAACCCAACTAGTAAACATCGTCTCAACCCTCTGGGGCGGGGCCCCCCCCCCCCCCCAGAAGAAAACAGAAGAATAAGCCAAACGATGTCTAGGTTTTACAATTCCATTTTTCACTCTCATTCTAACATTTCATGGAAACCATCCCTCAGCTTGAATGCAAGTATCAGGTTATGTCGAAAAAGATTATGCAAGTTGAATTCAAACTGAATTTCTAATCCGTCAATCAAAGATGAATGATTAAGCGAATATTGTACGGTTTGCAATAACCTTTACGATAAATAGCCATTCGAAACAGATAAGTCAGTTGATCAATGTAAGTTGTTGAGACCAGTACACGTGCCATTGCAGACAAGTTGGGTGAGTAAGTGAAAATGTGTCAAAGTGGGTTCATGGGTCAGAAGTCAAGACTTAAATTGTTTCACGGGTCAAAAAATCCCATTTCTGGTAAGAATTCAAGATAGAACTCTAGTATAAAAAAAAAACATAAAAACAATGCCCTGACTGGGGTTCGAACCCAGGACATGCACCTTACTTCCCACCTTCCCTAATGTGGCACAAGGATTGGACTCTTTCCCATTTGTTCTCGTAATGGCCGCACTCAATCAGCTTACTCGCCAGGGTCCGCCCCGGTAATGCAATTTGCAGTGCAGCCGAATAATTAAGAGAATGTCCTGGTGTGGCCAGTCAATAGTCTTTTATCTTATTTTTTAGAGTTCTCAAAAGGCCAGTGCTTAACGTTGGCTGTTTGGCTTCGTACCTACAAGTATTTTGTATTTTGTAGTTTGCTGTTATACGGAATTAAAAACAGCAGTCACCTGTTTTCATATGATTAGCATTTCTTATTAGTACTGCAAACGCACGGATTTATTTAAAGTTCAGTTTGTCATTGTTGCATAAAAACAATGTTTAAAAATTTAATTTCGTCGTTTAGATGTCCGTAACCCCTGAACCACTTGACCAATCAAAAGAAGCCATATGAAAAGGGAACATCTCCAGAGCAATACCTGTAAAATAAGCTAAGAATCGGCTTTATTCACCGCATGGAATAATTGAGTTTCGTGATACAAAAAAGCGTTACCAGTAGCAGATAGTAGTTAGTAATTAGGCAAATATCAACGTTATTCACGTCGTTTTTCAACAAGAAAACGTTAAGCTGTGTCACTAACAGTGACTTTTATCTTGTCAGGCGACCAAAGTCCCCCGAGCCAACAAGTTTCAGCCTTTTCTGTCGCATTGTTATTTATCCTCAAATGGCTGAAAACTACCAAACTGCCTTTGCTGTAAAGACACAACGTGATCGCCATGCTCATATACAGGGTGAGGCAAAAGTCTGGTCACACGCAAATAACTGCCATTATAGTAATCCTATGTTAATTCTGAAGACATATTTGTAATGTAAGTCAGATATGGCGAAGCCAATGAAGACATTTTCAATGACCTTGAAAACAACATTCAAGCTCATTTGCATTCTATCTTCCAAACGGCACAAGATACAGCACAAAAGTGAATTACAAAGTTGTAAGTGAATATTAAACATGACAAACTACGTAAACGGATTAAAAATCGGAGCATAATTACAATAGTTACAAGGAAAACAAAATAGCAACAATGTCTGCCCTGAACGTGTTAACTGCCATGCAGTGAAGCTTAGGGGCTGCCTCTACTAGCGAGTGCATGATTTCAGATTGCAGTCAGATTGCAGTAAACGAAAACGGATACGGATTAGGCATAAAGTATTGAGCCATCATTCACAACATAAAAAGTCACGTTCGGTATGTGATTACTTTCTGATTTTACTTTTATTATTATTATTATTATTATTTTGCCCTCTTGGATGATTTCCTGCCCGATCTCAACAATCGGCCAGCAATCGACTGAAAAGCCTGGACATTCCAATACCTGAACTTTTTAACAGAATAACAGCTTCATAAATCATTGTGGCATTACAGACTAATTTCATTAAAGAGTAAATTACAAGCTTATGGTGAACAAGAAGCAATAGAAAAGATGAATTTGCGTCACTTGATCACCGGCAGAGGTGGATTTATATTTCTGCCACTTTTTACTACGCAGATACACCCCCGCCAAAAGAAGTGCTTTCATCGGCTTTTTTTTCAGAGAAAATGTTTCAGGCCTACGATCAATGGCAAAGATAGGTGGGCGGGTTAGAGAATAGGAGGAAGGGGCATGGTTTAAAGGTGTGAGCGTTCGTACGCGTAAAGAAACTTGTTTTTTTGGGGTGGGGTCAGAATTTTGCCATGTTTTTTTTCTTTATAGTGCCATACATTTCACAATACAAGAAAAATAATGGCACCTTAACAATAAAGTGATCGTATACGTTTTCTAGTAGCAGGGCGTCGTAAAGTGGGGTGCAATTTTCCGATCCCCCCAGAAAAAAATGTTTACTATAGGCGTACAGATGCCAGGACTTGTAAACTATGCAGTGCCCCCTAGGGTGGTCCAAAAACAAAAAGTTCAAGGGAATGTCTCTCCACAACCTTGTTTTTGTTCTACGCCAGTCAACTATTACTTCCCCCAAAATTTAGCCCGATTGGTTAATAGTTAGAGGTCGCTGAAGGTCAGGCTGATTTCACTCAAAATGGTGCATTACGGCAAATGTGAAAATATCACAGAATCATTCTATCAAGAACAATAATTCATAAATACAAATTTTTTTTTAAATCAAAGATGAATGTCCTTTAATCACTAACAAAAAATAAATAAAATTGTGTTAAATAAAACATGGAAATATTCTGGGTTATTATTTGGATTATTTTGATTACTCGATACACTTTAGACATTTAGTCAGCGTTACTGTCAGTTTTCTTCGTAAGAGTGGAGTTCGAATAGGCAGGATAGACCTTACTGTGGTGCAGCACTAGTCGAAGAAGGTATTGTTTGTGCTCTTTATTGTTCGTTAGGGATGCACCGTACTTCCACATCAAAGCAATTGGACTTTTAGAGCAGAAGTTAACAACTGTCCTTGCCGTCTTGAGTTCCTGGTAGCAGCGATTGTCAATCCGTTCTCTAGGATCCTTTTCCAGGATGCCTTGGGCCTTCGCTTTTCCACTGAACTGGAGAATGTCAAAGATCTGGTTCTCTGGGTAATGCAAGATGCTAGTGCTAACCAGCAAAGGACTGGTGGGGAAGATTGGCTATGGAAGACGTTCAAGACATTTCAAGTTTTAGTGAGCTGAGAAAGCTGATGGTTTGCTACCATGTTTGTTTTTATGTCGGGCCCAATTCTGGAATCAAACAATGACAGGCCGACCAATATTTAAAAAAAAAAAACACTGTTAAATGTTGCAACAGTCGACACGCCGTATTTGGGTATTTACAAAATTGCCCGATCAACAGTAGGTCATTGAGTTGCACTTTGATCGGAAGAGGGGCTTCATGCCAGAGCTGCACATAGATGAGGTTTACAAAGAGTGCTAGCTCTTTCACACTGCGCTTTTTTTTTGGTAGAGAGAATTGCTGCTGGAAAAGAAATGTTTAATGCCACAGAAGGCTTTGGCAACCCTGTGTGCGTAATGCCAAAAGGAAACAGTCACTCCTTTTGCAGTCTCTGCAGATCAAGCAGAGATTGATTAATTCCTTGTAGTCTCCTCTTGGATGGGAACCTTTCAGGCATCCTTTCAGAATCTTGACATATCTGCTTGAAGAGTGGATGTGTGTGTTGGTCAGCAAACATTTCATCCAAAGCAACCTCGTAAACAGTCTTCCCAATGACAGGCCACTTTTGCTTGAACGTGGAAACGTCTGGCCCTCCACTTTCTGCAAACAAGGTACTAAAACACTTGACAATACCAGCTCCATAACATGATGGTGTCAAGCAACCCAGGCTAACTCTTTTCCAATTGTTTCCATGTTACATTCTTCAAACCAGTATTGCTAGCAGTGGTGTCAAACACCAGTCCACAGGCTTTATCTATAAGGTCCCATTCAACCAGTGTTGCAAGGCAGGCTACACCATGCTCTTTGCCATTCCGCGGCCTATTTTTGGAACTCCCAGTACCACCTCTTACCACCACTAGTGACGAGCACTGCAATTTACGGATCTTTGGTGGTCACTAGTAAAGTAGAGTAGCAGTTTGCCACCCCAGTGCAGTAGCAGAGGTGAGCTACAGACAAACTCTTTGTATTCACTTCCAACCTCCTGCTCACAGTTCTTGTAGCGTGAACATTGAAGTTCTACAATTAAGTACTACAAGTATTATTACATATAATAAAGTACATAATACAAGTTTTTGGCAATCAGTTATAATTGGTTAACCACGAATTTACCTAATCAAAACATATTTAATCAATTTGTGTATAATCACCAGTGGTAGGTGTTGTAACAGCTAATGGTGAGTAATTTTGGTTGGTCGCTGTATTGTCTGCATCACAGACTTTGAGCGACCTCTAAATATGCTCCAATCCACCTCAAATTTTTACCACATTTTATTTTGGTGAGGGAGAACAGATTTAAACTTGTGGAGACAAGTTCTGGTAAGGTTGAAAATTTAACATTGCTTTATGGACCACCCTAGTGCCCCCTTATTATGCCACCCACCCACCTTTTCCACAGTATCGTAGTCGTATGTCTATCCTGCATTTCTCCTGAAACGTTTTTCCTAAAAAAAAAAACAAACAGGTAAAAGCACTTTTTTTTTGGGGGGGGGGGGGGAAATTGCGTAATCCCAGGTGGCAGAAATATAAATCCGCCTCTGCCAGTGACGCAAATTCTTCTTGTCAGTTGCACCCTGTTCAGCATAAAACTGTAATTTACTCTTTAATGGAAGTAATCTGCAATGCCATGATTTATGAAGCTATTAAAAAGTGCGGGCATTCGTAAATGTGAATGCCCAGGGTTTTCCCGCTCTTGGAAATGAAGTGTGGGCATTCGTAACAACACTGCGTTTTGCATTATTGGGCAATTGTGATCGGGGTGGATGTCACTTAAAGGGGCATCAGCACCGGGAAAAAAAAGTAAAATCACAAAATAATCACATGCATTGATTGACGCAGGAAAGACTCGGATCACATACGTGCACTCGCTTGCAGTACAGCCACAAAGCTTCACTGCATGGCAGTTAAAAACGTTCAGGGAAGACATTGTTGTTATTTTGTTTTCCCTGTAACTATTGTAATTATGCTCCGATTTTCAATCTGTTTTCGTAGTTTGTCGTTTTTAATGCTCACGTACAACTTTGTAATTCACTTTTGTGCTATATCTTGTGCCGTTTAAAAGATAGAACTTGGATGACCTTGAATGCTGTTTTCAAGGTCATTGAAAATGCTTTCAATGGCTTCGCCATAGCTGCCTTACATTACAAATATGCCTTCAGAATTAACATAGGAGCACTATAACGGCATTTATTTGCGTGTGACCACACTTTTGCCTCACCCTGTATATATTTTATCTGGATGTTATCGTTTTATCTTGGCGGGCGACACACTAGCTTGTGTCTTGATAACTGGGCTTAAAAACACAATAATATATAAACAATCATTTTAACATAGTAATCAACAGTTTTTTTTTTTTTTTATTGACTATCAGCATGGTTTATTTTTCTGGTATTTCAACAATTTAACTCGTCTCCTGATGGAACATTTCCGAAATAATTTAGTGTCGGGCTTGAAATTTAAGAAATTATAATATAATATAATAATATAATATATAGATTTGTTGCAAACGCAACCGGAATGACAAGGACCTGGAGGTCACTGACTGCCATCCGAAGTTAAAACTAAAAAAAAAAGTAAAGATTACAACAACAACTAAAAAAAAAAAAAAAAAAGTTTTAAAAGTTTAAAATGAAGACGACAGCTCGGCTGCAGAGGAAGGAGGACGGGTTGATGGTATTGGGTTGGGGTCACGAATGCCTTACCACCAAGGTTAGACCTACCAGAGACACAATGGTCCCCGATGGCATCGCCAAACGTGAGGGACCAGTGGTGGGGTTGAGGGGGGAGGGGGAGCCAGCTATGATGTAAACATAACAGTAAGTCGTTTCAATTGTAAGGACGTATTTATGCAACAACACGTCTTTCCATTCTCGCAGCTAGACGCTAGAAATCATCGGAAATTCCAACATGGCGGTGGTATTAGTTCTTCCGGCTCGTAACGAAAACAATTAATAATGTGAATTCAGAAGCGACTGGGAAAATTGTTTCGTCAGGAGGAATTCTTCATCGTATTGTCACGGGTTATAAGACTGCAAGCTTTTACTCAAACGATGTCGGATTTAGCTAATCCAGGCAGCATTCTTGCCATGTCAACGACACCTCTCCCAATTCTAGCCGTGAGAGTGCATGAAAGCGCCCTAAAATTTACCAAGAAAAAGGCCATTTTTATTTCGTTTACCAACATCTCTCGGCCCCTGTAACTACCATACATCCCAGTCACTTGTCTTTATAGCAGCTTTCAATTTTTAACCACGATTTTCGTAATCGTTCCGAGCTTTACATTTACTTTTCGATTTTCATGATTTTTTTTTTTACAGAAATTGTAAAGCATGCCCTTTCCTTCGAAACCTTAACCGCCTTTACGCGTTACGTAGTTTAAACTTCTTTACAGGGTTCGTCGTGCAACAGAACCCCCACTGTGGGGATGCTGGAGGAAGAATGAGTGAAGGGGATGCGCTGATTGAGCGAGCGCAGCGAACCAGTAAGGCTGATTGAGCCAGTAAGGCTTAATGAATGATCTATTTAGTTCCAAGCCGTACCAATGTTGCGACTTCGACGACTTCATTATAAGTATCACTCTTTAAAACTTAATCTGCACTCAACTGTAGTTTACGATTCGGTTAATCTTATTCGTCTTAGCTTCCGTGCTGCAATCACTGTCAATCACAAAACAAACAAAGAAATATTTACATCTCCAGCTAGTTTCAAGGCGAGCAGCTTTTTTTTCCTTTTTTTTTTTCTTGAATTCCTTAAGGGGGTTTCTGTGGGGCGTAGCTGTAAATGACAACCTAGCTACGTACCTCGTGACCTGAGCCTACGGGAGGATCCTGTAGATTCCCTACATTTGAAGGACACGAGCGTGTAATGCCTGGGGATGCGCCGCTGTTTGGGTCAATCCCGGTGGGACATTGGCCCGACGCAAGTACGGCCCCAGCGTGTGCTACACGTATTGACAAAAACCAGAGGATAAATGGAAAAAAGTTCCGTGGATCGGTCTGCAATCATAGGACTGGCGTGCGGCAACGATTGGTGCGGGGAGGCAAGAAAGAGTTGACCCAAGGCATTTTTAGTTGGGGTAGGACTGTATTTCTCTTCCTCGAGATTTATTGAGAAATTTTTCCAAACATTTGGGAACAAATACGGGGAGCATTGTGACACTGTGGCGGGTTGCAAAGTCGTG
>JAHWFP010036501.1:0-31689 GCA_023313725.1 Lithobius niger
GCAATGTAGTGTCCGCCAAGTTTTCACACCTCAATTATTTTTAATAAATTGACGACTGGCTGTCACATTTTACACATCGAAAGAAACTGACGAAAACATGCTAAATAAATAGCATGGTTTGTAAGTCAATTGTACAAGTCTGTAGTTTCAGTAGTATGTTCTCACTGTGGCTTTTACCGGAGTTAAGCACCACTAGATATAAAGGCTGTACCAAACCAAACCAAACCTTGACGAACAGAGGGTGTTCGGTCTTTCAAATGCAAAATACCAAACCGAACATATTTTCACTTCTAATCGACGGATTTTGACGTTTGAATACACCATTTTGAAGGTTTTTTCACCAGCTTTGTGTTGGTCCATACCACAAGTTCCTAGCTCTAAGCGGTTCAGAAGTTATAACGGAAAATGTAAAAGTAGTGGAGATTTTTTAAAGTTTAAACAGGGTTTCAATATCTATGGACTTACAAGTCCATGTGAGAATACCTACATTTGTTAAGAAACTTGTGCTTGGATGAATTTTTTTGAACCGAGTTCTTTTACATTTTAGTTTAAGATAGGTTGGTTTGGTACATTTTTGTTGGGTTTGGTTCGGTTCGGCTGAAAAATTCTCATTCGGTACAGCCTTACTGGATATAAAAACCAGTCTTTATCCTTTATTTCGTTAGTTTCGTTGCTGAGCAAAATAACATTTAGCAGCCTTCCATCACATAAGAGTGAAATTTCCTTCATTCCAGTCCCTGTATTTACTTGGTCGAATCGAAACTTTGTTCATTTACCGTGATGGAGAGTTGTTTCTAAATATTTATTTTTGTTTCATTTCAGACGCAGTGCAAGGTCTAAATAAACTTTAAAACTGGTGATCATACCGGTGTTTGGCTACTGTGTGGCCTTCAAAAAGTGTTTAATTAAATTAATTGGACGCACTTAAATACTAGGATGCCCAATTCATTGTATAAATACATGCCATTTCGTGTCACATGAGTACCTTTGTTTTATATACACTCATTATCATGCCTATAAATAATATTTAAACAGTTGTATTTTTATTAGACTAGACATACGACTGAAAATGATCGTTGGATATCACTGTTAAGTGTTTATTTTATGAAATTCCACTCTTGTCATGAGCCGAGAATTGGAATGAGCATTTAATGTTTTCTTTTTTGCACTGTGTCAGTGCCTAAGGTTTTTGGGAGGTTTTTTTTTATAAATACATATAATGCTTGGAATGATTTTAAGGTAGGGTTTCCGTATTTGCATACCCCTCACTTTAAGAGGCTGTTAATGCCATTACTGTATTATTCTTATGTTTTTAATCCAAAATTTGTAAATAGTTGTTTAGGTAAGCTAGCTTGGGTACTGTCCCAAATCAGTAATGCCTGAGCTTTACAATCATTGTTGAAATTTCTGAAGCCAGAAACAATACAATATACCTTAGGGTGCCGTTTATTGTGTTACTGACTCGTTTGTTGATTTTAACAGATTTCAAAATTGCTTTTTAAGTGTGTTTGCTGTGCTTTATGGCCTACAGCTTGTTTGGTTTTTTATTGAGTCTTATTTGAACTTATTGGCAGAAAAAGAATGGTAATCAGCAAATGGAAGTAGTTGTGTTGACTTTTCTTCTTACTACTTTTAAGAATACTACTTTACTGTTCAAGACAAAACAAGACCAGTTAAATGTTACAATAAGGCAAGTCGTCCATATTTTAATTTTTATTATTTTATTTTTACAGTACTAGTAAATGAGCACTTTACATATGTGGAGCACTTTTTTATAATAACGAAGTAGCATTTCTGCAATATTTTATTTAGTGGTTTTTAGATATTCTTGATCAAGCTGGTCACCGTTTTTCCAAAGAAAAGGAGGGCTATAACGGCCGTGTGCAATTTTACACGGATACATAATTCTTGAATCCTCACCGTGAATGCCTAAAGCCGTTGTTTGTTGGTCTCTGCTTTGTTACTTGGTAAGCTTTTGTAGGTATATTGGTATTTATAATGGCTTCGTCTTGTAACTGGATAACTTGGGTGCCACTGTTTTTTTTTTCCACTGGAAGCTAGAAACGTTTAGGAAATTTTACAATTTATATTGCCCAATTTTGATTATTTTGCAATTGGGTGAGTTAATGGTGAACTTGATAACTAGCCAAAAACGTTAAAAAAAATTATCGTCTAGAAAGTTTTTTATGCAGATTTTGTAAATGTTGTCCATTTGTTACGATTGGTTAAAACTTATCAGTGACCCTTGGAGGAAAGTTCAGATTAAGTTTTTGTATTTGTAATAAAGTAGTGTAACTTGAAAGCTGAATGGGTTGCAGTCTTGTCGATTGTAACACGGAAGAGAAAAAATTAAATTGGCAAAAAAACCATTTGATATTGTATAATAAAGTATATAAACTAACTTGTCAATTCTATATCATTTAAGCGTTTGTTACGTTCATCTGTTCTGATGCCTCGTTTTATTTTAATGCAACATTCACTGCACACAGAAAGAACACTGCCGTTGAAGACATCCAGTGAACAGTAATTAGGCTGGTTTTAGCTTCATTTTGGAAGAACAAACATAAAAGGATTAAACTCAACAACAGTACAGATAATAAAGCATTTCACAGTATTTCCAATAACAGTTTCTTACTATCTGTAAAATTAGTAACTTCAGTAATTTATGCTGAAGTTGCTACTTTACGTTTTTTTTTGCATGCTTAAATAAATTGTTAGTCCATTTTCAAAGCTAGTTGCCTCTAGTTCTCGCCAGGACGCTACTCTGTAATTCAGTGTATAGGGAGCCGCCATCTTTGATTTCTCATGTTGCTATTAGGCACCAATCAAGTAGGATCGTGCCAGCGTTTGTTCTGTGTCGCCAGAAGACGAAAAAATCTGAAAAAATTAAATGCGGTAGCTACGCAGCCTGTGTGTGGTGAAAAACTAGTGATGTGCATCGATGCAGAAAGTGCAGGAAATGTAACTTTACGATGGAAAAAATGTGATAATGACGAGTCCATGAAACACTAAGCAAAAAAAGTGCATTGAAGCCGATCTGCCTCTAAATTCAGAAGGCAAGTAAATCTTCCCTTGACATTCGCCTGCATAAAATTAGTGTACTAGATCCTCTAAAAACACCACCCGATTCTGCCGGAATCAACGCACTCGAAAATGTAGCAGACGCCACCGCTTTTAAATCCGAGTGGAAGGGGAGTCTGGTTTATGTCTGCCATCGCTACGCTCTGCAAATTACGGGGCTCGAGATAAGGGGGATAGGCCGTCCGTCAGTCAAGTGGTTACGCTTCGAATCGTAGATGGCTCTCGCCAAAGGGCTGTTACAAAGATGTCACCCATTAAGGACAACTGTACAAAGTCGAAGTCGAATGACAATAAAAAAGTGTGAAAGAACAACAGGCCTGATCGCTTGAGTGGCAGACATGCGACCATTCGAGAAAAGTCTACATTTAATATTGCTAACTTGGAAAACAAATATTTTCTGAATTCTACGAAATCGTACTTTGATTCAATTGAGACTTCCGTCCCTGAAAGTTGCCAGAAGTACCCTTCCTCTGAAAGTAGGCTCCAGAAGTGTTTGCCATATGTCGCGATTCGTGTCCCAGAGCTGTAGTCTATAAATTGCAGCCATCTCGACGTCGTAGCCTGCCTCGTTCTTCATCCGTTTTGGTTGGATTAATGAGATTGCCAATAGTTTTATTTTAGTCACTATAAAAGTAGCTGCTTTGAAAATGGGAAAATCAACATACACGGGATGGATTAACGATATCGCCAATGGTTTTATTTTTGATTCACGTGTTGTGACCTGGAAATTGAATGGAACCTCGTCACCCTTTTTTCTGTTATACTTCCTGGGTCTTAAGTGGGGGGGGGGGGGGGACAAATTGTAGGATTTTTACCACCTCCTATCTCATCTGGAGGTTGTGGGCTGAAATCTGCCATGTCAATCTATTGGGTTTCCCTTTCCGGAATTGACTTTAAGAAAGGAATTACTTTAACCCCATTCCTGGGGTTGGGAGCTGGAATTTACCTTAATGTTTTTAGCATTTTCATGTCTTAAAATACAGTGTGTTTCATCACCCCACATTGGCCATTCTGGATAGGTTGAATTTTGTATATAGGCAAACAATTTTAAGGGGTTAAATTCATGCATGCTTAGTATGCCAGCCCCCGCTACTCTGGGGGGGGGGGGGGGAGACGCAGGATTTCATATATGAACCTTATGGAGAGTTCATATATGATAAGTCCCAAATGGACTTGTGGATAAGGAGGCTTTAGTTTAGCTTCCCCCTACCACAAATCCTGTGGGGTGGATCATCAACTGCCTATTGCTGCTCAAAAATGTATCACCCTAAACTTAGGAAGAGCAAACCCTAAAAATACTTATAACCTACATCATCAACATACCTTCATCTGAGGTAGTTAGAGATTTAGGGGTTTGGTTTAATTCCAATCTTAAACCGGCATCTTGCTGCAACAAAATTATTTCTACAGCTAGGCAAAGAGGAGCAATTATTTGATGTTTTACTTCTAATGATGTACCCACACTAATCTTAGGTTATAGGGTGTATGTTAGGCCAACCATTAAGTATGCAAGTCAGGTTTGGTTGCATCTGTTGGATGATATATAACGCATTGAAAGTGTTAAAAGGCGGTTCACAAAATCTATACCGGGGTTTTATTCGCTATCTTATAAGGATCATATAATTGAGCCTAGACTCCTTATAACTGAGGAGGTTACGTGCGGATCTTTACGTCACGTTTTCCATTTTACGTGGGTTTACCATTGTAGACCCCCTGTGTGCGTGAACACAATAAAACACGGGGCCACAAGTTTTAAATTAGCTGTTCAGAAATCGAAACTTGATTGTCGAAAATTTTACTTTAGTAACAGAGTCGTTAAAGCCTGGAACGCACTGGCTAGTGATGTTGTCAATGTTGCTACTCTTAAGCTCATTTAAAGCCAGACTGCGACCATTGGATCTTTCAGAGTTTCTTTTGAGATTCAAGTAGTTGCTTTTCCCATAACAACGTCCCATCTATCTGGTGACCGATATTGAATTAGTTTTTTTTTTATTGTATGTAGTTTTACCATAAGGAAGTTCCGATACATCTTGATTATCTTGAATTAGTTTTTTTTTTTTTTATTGTATATATATATTTAATGGGCCTTACATAAGTGGACGCTAGTCTGTTCTCTCCCTCCCGCATATTGGCGGGACAAAGTTATTATCAACTGCATTACTGGCTTTTTATAGCATACCTTGCCTCCCGATGCTATCTCCCTTCTGAGAAAACTTGTTAGCTCTCCTGCCAGGCTCGATAGCTTATCCAACTATGCATGCGTGACATAGCCCTCCTATAAAGATGTTGGCTCGGTGCATTGCTTCAATTGAGTTACTCAGGTTTCTCGTCGATCGTGGAGTAACTCAAAATAGTCAACCCTGGCGCTCTGATCAAACATTAATATACACAATCACTTCACTCCTAGGGAGTTAATAGACGCGATCGCGAGATTTTGAGTTACTCTGGGCAGTTGGGTCAATTTTCGAAGGCACCCCAGTTTAACTTTGCAGCCAAAGACTGGGACGCACCACAAGGGTATCTGCTAAGCCTAAACTCCGACCACTGTCCACTCTTTCTGTATCCCCTACAGTCGCTGAGGTATCCAACACCTTTGCCGGTTCTACAGCCCAAGTTTGTCTTCCCCTCACACTCTCACCGTGAGGACGATGGAATCTCGCCCTCTCCTACCCCACCCGAGTCGTTCTCTTCAGTCACAGGTCTGCAAACAGCACTTCTTCATGGATTGCAGTTACCATCTGATAATCGCATCTGCTCTCGGTGGAATCCGACGGTCTCTGTATGGCCCACACGACAAACACCAGTCTAACATTAGAAGCAACTCGCCATCGCCAATGAATTATCACGCAGACGGCCAAGCCATTCTTGATTGCCTCCGAGAATCACTCTCTTCCTCTGCTGCCAGCAAGTCCGCCTTAGCATTTCCAAAAGAAGGGGCGCTGCTCTCTTTCCCTCTCTCCAGGTTTCATAGCGGTCGTTCGCTTTTGACAACAGCTAGCAGTCGCTCTGCTCCGCAACACATTCGTATCATGGGTCGGGCTGTGCTTGTTGCACCACAGCCTGGTCTTGTGCACGAGCCAGGGAGGGTTTCCCCTTGCCTCGTTTCACCACACTAGCAGCTCGGTCCTAGCACCATGACGCTTAACTGACGTAGGCATGGACCGTTTCCCCGAAACGACAGCAACTATCTTGTGTAGTTCTTGACATTACATCGGTCCAGTCTCCTAACTTGGGTAGCCTCGGCGACCATTCTGCCCTACAGTCCTCGGGCGCTCAACATGACCGTGTTCTAATGCCGTTCGACGTTTGCATTTCTAACAGACTCCATTCAGCAGTCCACAACCTTGGACCACGCCACGCTTCCCTGATTCGTAGCCATGCTGCTTGTTTCCAACCACTATGGCCACGCCGTCCTCCAAACGTCTTCATGATACCCACTTCATCCTCAGAACGATCGGTTCTTAAACATCTCCTACACCTCAAGTTTGCAGCTTCAGCTATCCGCCGATTGACACTTTCACCTTTACAGCCCTGGCGTTGCCCACGATGCGGTTTCAACCAAGACACGCCTTGGACGTGCCCTACACTTTGCCGGGAGTGATCAGCAGACGCTCGCCCGGACCAATTATCCTCCTCCACCCTTCGCTTTCAAACTTGCGAAGTTACTTTTCACATGCGTTCAACTACTAACGGGTCACCTTGTGGTCACTATCTCTACATAATATCAGGTTCAGGCCGACAAGAGGCTCACTCCGTTCTCACTTCATCTTACCTATAAACGGCTGTCTATATTCGTTCTACGTCCCAACGGAATCACGTTCATCTTCCAGCTATCAACATCACTGGCCTTCGTCGACCAAGAATACTCCAGCTGCCTAGCGCAACGAAGAAGAGGTAGCATAAATAAGACATCCAAGAAGAATTTGCGACCACGACTACCGCCAATCATTGTTTCTTCTCATCGTCGGGCCTTCCAGGTCTATACTCATCTGTTTCCGAGGCCCCACCGGGTCGTTCACTGTTCGTCCCTCAGGTATCTAATAACCTCATCACTTCACACCACTGATGGTGAATTCAGCTACCTGTTCTGTTGTAGCTATTTATCCTTCGTCCCTGAACCTGCAAACGTCCATTATGGCCTTTGGGCCACTAATCTTTTCAGGGTTGTTGAATACATCGATTTGTCACACTACTTTGGAACGAGCTAGAAGACCACAAGAGGAAGGCGACCCCTCGTTATACTTGGTGTTCTACACCAAGAGCAACGACCCCTATTTCATCCATCCCCGCTACATTGTCGTTGCTTCAGGGTTCGCTGAGTCTGTTGATTCTGGGGCAGCCAGCTCGAAGTTTGAGCACTGTTGGGGGACACACTGGGCCTCCATGTTAAGCCTTCCTCAATGTTCGGGGCCAGCATGAGGCGGAGTGGCTGGCTCAACTGTGATCGCCAGTTTTCCCGACTCTCTTACCTTGCGGTAGTTTGCAATCATCTGGTGGTTCAAGGGTTTATTGCAGGTCTCATATCTCGTTCACATGGAGTGATGGTCAGGGCATGTTCTACTCCTGCTGGTTGCCTCGGAGCTGCAGTTGTCGGCCATTGCATCTCCTGAGTCGGTACCGAGTGAACTGATGCGGGTGGAAGTCCCGGAAGCTGGGTGTTCCATCGTTCTGTGGCAAGGTCAGCTGGGAGCGGAAGGTGCCCGTTACTATGGTCCCACCGCCAGGTGACAAGGTCTGTTGAAATGCAGGTAATCAATATTTTCGTTGGCATACAAAAACTGAAATTGGTTTTTATTGCCTAAACGAAAATATACATTACCAACACCCACCCTACCGCCCCTCTTGAGTTACCACAAGAACAATCTCCAGAAAGAATCCATAAAAACCCAAAAGGCTCTTGTGAAGAAAAAAATAACAGTGTTAGGGCTTCATCAATTCCAACGCAAGGTGTGTTCCCCTAATAGAGTGGAAACTCGAACCAATAACACTGGTTTAGGAAGGAAGAATGGTCTCCAAAAACACTGGATTCCCCGAGGTTCCAATCCACGAGCCAATTCCAGAAGCCCTACTCTTCACCGACACCTCAACTTCGGGCTGGGGATTTCACTTGGAAAGGAATTCTCAGGCAAATGGAAAGTAAAAGGAAACTCCTTCACATCAACATTCTCGAACTTTGAGTCGTCCGTCTCACCATCGAGACGTGAAGTCATCTGCTTCAGGAGAAAACAGTTGCAATCATGTCTGACAACAAGACAGCTGTCACTTTCGTGAAGAAAAGAGGATAGACTCGTTCCAAAGTCTTCATGAACGAAACATCACTCCTTTTTGAGACTTGTATCAGTCGTCACATGACGCTTAAACCCAGACAAATCATGGGGGCAAATGAACTGTCGAGGGGGAACGAAATTCCAACGATGGAATAGAGGCTAGAACCCTCCATATGTCGAGCTCTCTTTTCAAGTGTGAAATCCCGTTCATCGATCTTTTCGTTACGAAGTTCAACTCCCAGCTTCCGAACTTTGGGTCCCCGTTCCCAGACCCTGCTGTATGGGCGACCGATGCACACACAAACTCCCGAGCAGGTATCTTCGCTTACGCATTCCCTGCGTTTTTACTCCTGCAATCTGCGATAAACAAGGGTCAGAATGTCTCCGGGTTCATTCAGTCTAGTAGCACCGTTGTGGCATTTGGCTTCCATTCACCTAGGGATATAACAACTAACCGCATTGTTAAAGTTTGGGATGGTCTCCCGACTGATGTAATCAATGTGAACTCTGTGGCTTTGTTCAAAAGCGGGCTCCGCAACCTTGAACTTACAAAATATTTGACCAAATTTTAAATCTTATTCTTTTAATGCTGTAGGCTGGGTGTCAGTGGCGAAAGCCCTTCCTTTGACCTGTTTTGCATTCTACTGCAAACAAATGTACTAAATAAATAAATAAATATGACAGACACCATATAATGTCCTGGGCAGGGACACACCTGAGCCCAGCGTGGGTACCAATGGTAAAGTAAGACACGGACTACCAGTGTGTAAGCTACAGCTGATAAGACAGCTTTACTTCCTGTAAGGGGTAGTATATATACAGGTGTAACAGGAAGTCATGTGATGTAACAAATGATATATACAATAATGGAATAGGCAATTAAAGGGTAATCTGGGTAGGGTTAACATACTGACATGAAATTGAAGGCGGCCATTGTGGAGCACACAAGTGACGACTCCACACACCACGTGTATCATGTTTTTTAAAACAAACGACAGTGCAAACGCATCCTGGAATTGTAAGTCCCAAATTTTAGGGAGTTTTTTAGGGAAAGCAAAAGTTAATAAACACTCCTGGGAGGGATGATGAACTTTTGCTATTATCGAGGCCTCCGTATTCCGCCAGACTATTAAAATCGCCCATTAATATCATATTTAGCCAGACAATCCAGGATCGTCTTGTTCCACCTTTCTTTCCCATCTTGCTCTTTTTCCAGATAACAATTCCCAGCACCCCTTTTCAACTTCCAATATACTTGTGATGATGATGATGCTAAGGGCTCCCCTTTTGAAACAGAGTGCTGGCCAAAGCCGCAGTGCCCACCCCTCTACTGCAAACCAACCAAAACAACCACAACCCACTCCCCCTATTCCTTACCCCTCCTTTTCCACCATCCCAAGAGCACCTAGGACGATATATGGTAAACTGCGTTACTGTGGTAAACTGAGAGCACCCTCTTTCCCCACGGCAATAAAACCGCCCCGTGTACCCAAAGATGGCGCGGTTCAAAGTGGTGCTCTTCGAACCCCATGGTCTGTTACAAGTAAATTATTATATTTTTAGTCATTATACACAAAATATTGTGAAAAGAATCTGTAAAGCAGCATTTACTGTAAAATTTGGAGGGGAAAAAAATATACTTTTAAGGCAAAAATTTACAGATTAATTCCGCCTGGTGACGATTCGCAGAACCAACTAGTCACGTGACTCAGTTCAGCCGCCATCTTCATGTTGATGACTCGTAGTAGGTCGTTCTGTGTGACTTTAATTTTCCAACACTTGGAAATTCCGTCGCCTTGACTAACAATTGGAGGAGGCGATTGAGAAGACAGCCAAGCTGGCCATGTGGAAAATCAGAGAAATTACAGACAAAGTGTATGTGTATAATTTGATCGTGAGTTTAAAATCGTGGTGATGAAGTTGTCTGGATTGGCTCGGGCTGCTGAGGTTGGAATGGACGAGTCAATCCTGCTTTGGATTACGTGTTTGTTGTTATCCCATCAGTTTACGATTCAATTTATTTAAGTGGTGTGTTATCGTAGTTTCTAAATTTGGCATCAGTACTTGAGGTGGTGGATGGTTGTATACGGTGCCTGGTATAGGCCCATTCTTAGATAAAGTGATTTAAGAGGCTGTAAACTTACGTTAAAAAGGAGGAGATTCCTGATTTAATTTTACTCACGCTACGCCGAAGTGATTTAGAAATATGCCGGTCTGCTCGGTATTTGCGTTACAGGATATAGCACTCTCCCCGGAAGTTATGGATCAATGAATGAGATGTGTTTTGCGCGGATGAACGTATGCGTTGGAATTTTGGTTGAAGGTTTAAAACCGCTTCAAATTTTGGTTGGCTACGGAAACTTGTTGAGGGGGATTGGCTGGCCAAATAAATCCCAAGGGTGGGGGTGGAGGTGCCATATTGTTGACTGGCCAACTTAACCAGGAAAAAACCGACTCCTCTCCGATCGGCTTCTCATTGTACTGCAATAACCTAAAATGACCAGCTGACCAACTTTTTCCCATACGTTTTTTTGAGGCAAAGGCTTCATTTGGCTCTCATTATCGAAATGACTCGTTTTGGTGTCAATTGCCGCTTTTGCTTGTTGCCAGCATGGACGGAGTGGCCTTTACGCAAGGCACCTGGTGAGCCAGTTGGGGCAGAAGCCTTGCAGTCGGGAACGAGTCCCAAAGGACCCCCTTTTTTTTTAATGTTCCGCTTGGTCTGACTTCAGGCATTCGTACAGGTCAGGTCCCTACTGACATATCTAGATTATCACCTGCACTTAGACCTCCGCCATCGCCGAGGTTAAACTTGTTGGCCGGAGTTGTAAAAACGAACAGCATTTTCACACAGAGATAACACGCAAATCGTGTTTTAAAACTTATGAGAAAGATTGAATGAAAAACAAAAAACAGTTTGCCAATATGATGCCCACTTCAGTAGTTTTACATCGAAAATTGTAATGAATTTGTGGATTGTGGTATGAATTTCTGAGAATTGCGTCGCGGGGCTAATTTTTTCTCTGGCTACATGCCATTTGCACAAATGGGAATAGTAGATGTGATTGTGACTCAGTCCACCCACCCTAACCTTCCTTGCCCACTGATAGTCCTCGCGAGCATGTTCTGTTGGGGCAGGGGAACGTGTGAGAGTGACGCTGTCCACCCCAACACCTCTTATTTTTTTGCCCTATATCTAGTTGGAAAGTGACAAGAGAACACAGTATGAGCTTGAATGGTTGGTCTAGCACTGGCAGTCACATTTACGAGCAGTAAAAGAGGCGTTAATTGCCACGTGGTCTTCCATTCCACTCTATCCAGAGGAACCCCAACAAGAATGCTTTACCTGCTTTACCTGCTTTACCCCACAGCACACTACATTATGACAAAGACTTTATGATCTTTACCACATTCTCCCCATTTATTGGAGAAACTAAACATAGCAAGTGCCATCCCTAGCCCTAGGGTTAACACTCGAACAGCAGTATCGTGACGTAAAGATGAACGGTTCGTAATTGTTGTATTCTTACTGTTCATGTTTAGAAGCGCTCTACAATAGCTTTTTTGGTTTTTTTTGTAATGCTAAATTTCATAAATTTTAAAAACCATTTATCTTAAGATGTATTTGCTATATGGCTAGTAGAAATAAGAAATGGTGCGTGCTTCCTAAGGTCAAGTGGCGACTGCTATCAGTTGACATTCCAGAGGGTTGGCCGTTGCTCGTATTCTCTCATAGTGGTCAAAGGTACCAAGGACAAGACTAACTGCAACAAGTTTGAATATTGTTTAAGCAAATTCACATCAACAATCCAAGGCTTAAATGCTAAATCGAAACCAGAAGTTAAGACTTAATGCTGTTGGTCCTGCTGAGAGAGCACACTGCGGTAGTAAGTCGCAAGCAAAAAAAAATGTTTAATAAGCTCTTTGCAGTTCCTACCAGAGAGAATTTGCAATAGAGTTCAGCAGTGTTTGCTTCATTTACGAGTATTTTAAACTTCACAGTTTGCATCATTGGATCGTAGGCCCTATGTGTTTTGGCAACGGTGTAGCTAATTCAAAAAGATGCTACATGGCGGCTGAGGCCGAAGGTTATGTTTGTGATGTCTGAAGTGGTTGATGTCGGCAAACGTATCAAGTTTCACATAGATCCGCTGACCTCCAACTGTAATCAGCTCTGAGCAAAAAAAAATTAATATTTTCCCCACTTTTTTGAGTAAGGTTCGCTAGCCTATAGTTTGTCTTCTAGTTTAGTATGTTCAAAAATTTTTTTAATTTCGAAGTAGGCCTATTGCGGGCTATTACAGTGTTAAATGCTTTTTAAAAAATAACTGGCTATGCTTGTTTTTATTTTTTTTTCTGTATTCAAAAAGTGGCTGGCTATCTTCTATTTCACTTAACGTTTCACAGCAATCATTTTATTTTAATTTCTGTTTCACCCCCTCTAATTTCTCCCAAATTTTATAGCCTAGCATAACAAGCTAATAAGAGTTTGTAAAATGTTGCGTTCGGAGTAGAAAATTGTATGCAGCCTAAAAGTATACAAGTAATTAGATGAACTGGTGAATAAAAAAAAAAGCATACATTAGCCTGTAACCCTTTCTCATTTTCATTATGTATACTAAGGCTGTTCGATACCGATACTGCATCGGGTATTGGGACAGATATTATGGTATCGGATCGGAGAGTTCGTATTTCTGCCGACACCTTGGGCCGATACTTCGCACAAAACGGCTAACTTCAAACTCGCGAGAAATTCATGAGCAGTACACATCAAGAGCAAATCATCCATTCGAGCAAATCACTTTTAGCCACTGTAAGTAAAACTGTGAAATTAGTGGTAGCATATCCAATTTAATCGCTATCGCTAACTTTTTAGTTGTCAATGCTAAATCGTTAAACAGACTCGAGCTTCGATGTTGCTATCTCCATGGTATCGGTATCAGATTGTCAGATACTGTTGGTATTGGAATCGATATCGGAAACAAAAAATTGGGTATCGGACAGCCTTAATGTATACATATTCTACCTTTGTTATTCCCGGAATTTGGTCTGGCTTCAAGTCTGAGATAACCACTTGAAATTCTCATCTGTCCTTTCTTATTACCCTCTGTTCTTCCCCAGGTCCCCTTTACCCATATTGTGTTTGGTCCCCCTTCCCCCATCCCATCCCCTAGACTGTATAGTGATGTAAAAAGAGTTACGTACTGCACGATATAAGTGAACCTATGAGGTGGAGTCCAAACCTGGTTGTCATTGCGTAGTGCGTTATGCAATTTAGGCATGCATCAAGTTCTATAACTTGCTTCATTAGGACATTACCAAAATTGCCCAATGCCCATTACTCCAACCGCTGTAAACTTTTTTCAACCTACTTAACATTTATTTTTACAAAAATTATAATTAGTTTTTTCCCCATTTTTTTTTGTTACCAGTAGCTGTAAGAATGATACTAAGAAAAACTGGTAGAAAAACTGGCACAAGTCTACTTCACGCATATGGCCCAAAGTTTAAGAAAAAGACAAAAAAGTAACCTTAAATTGGCCGGAAAGGCACTACAAACTGATCCCAAGCCGCGGAAACTTGTTAAAACCATGTTTTAACTGATCCCATGTTTTAAACCCAAGGTTTTTGATCCCAAGCCGCGGCAGGCTCGAGGCTGACGACGCCGTCGAAGCCGCGCAGTGAATCACCACAAGTGAAACGCCAAACCCCAACCAGTTCATTACAAGTGAAATGCCAAACAGAAGCTGGTACCTATAACCTAGCCTAACCGACAATAACAACAAAAGCACACGCAACTGACAATAACTACCCGCTTATCTTAACTGTTTACGAGTAAGTTTCCCTGCTCCGCAAGGCCCCGCGAGCGAACGCATACACCGTATAAATGTACGGATTGCGGAGCTACAAATTGACCGATTTAAGTCATTTAACACATTTCCGCGCTATAAAACAGACTGTTCCTGGATGTATGAAGGTGCTGGAGCCATTTGGAATCTATTTCAAAAGGATATCGGGTATGGGTGTATTCTAGACTTTAGCCGCAAAACCTGTGAAACAGCGTATTGAAACCCAAAAGTCCACCAACAAGAAATTATTAAATATTCAGTTTGGCCTTGTTTATACCAATACACGGCCAAATTGACCACTGTATAAAATAGAATCGCCCACCTGTCCAATTTTATCGCCATTGGATTACTGAAGTATAGTCGGTTTAGTGTTTATTGAGCAGTATGTTATGTGCTGCCTTGAATTCCACACATGTCTGTTGTGATAAAGCCAAATCCAAGTGGATGCTAAGGGTTTATAGCTTACTCATGAATTGTGATTCACTCATTTACTGGCCAACCATCTGTCGTCAATCATTTATGACCCTCACCCGTCAAACTGTATTATGTATGCACACAAGGAAACGTTCATTCAAATACCAGGCCTACTACTGTACCAAATCTCGTAGAAACTATGGTGCCATTAAATATTGCCTAAATGAATGATTTTAAAGCGGTAGTTATTGGCAGGTTGCCAGTTCCAAAGAATGCATTGAGTAATACTGTATCAGGTGGTGTTTTATGTATATTTGCTCTTAAAAACACGTACAATTAGAAAGGCTTGATTGTATCAAGAGCGCCCGTGCTGTGTAAGTCAACATAATGAACCCTAGTTTATGATGCTAGGCTATCAAACTATTTTTTGTAGGAAATGAAGTGGTTGGTAGGATATGACCAACATCTGATAAAGTGGAAGGAAGGGAAATTCAGGAAGTTGCGGTTTTATTGCTTAGCGAATACCGTAACTGATCGCGTGCTGTAAAACTTTGTTGTCCCAGGCTAATGCAATGAATATGTGAAGAAATTTTGTTTTGGTTTTTAAGGCATTGTTTGTAGTTTACCTTGACATAGGCTTGATTTGACAGATTTTGTTATTTCTTTACAGTATTCGTACTGATTTTTTTCTAGTGCTAAGCTTTCTTATGCTAATACCGAGGATGTTGATGAAAAATCTAAAGAAAATCTTTTTAAAAAATTGTGTAATGGTTAAAAAATATGCCATGACCTGATTATTAGTGATCGCTTAAATAACAGTTTTAACTTGGTGTTATCAACAATCGTGGTTACCGTAATAGTTCCATCAGGAATTGATAATCCATGAATTCCAATATAGTGATGGATCTTAGCCTGGCCTACTCTGTAAGGAGATAAGAGATGGGTTTTAGATTTACTTTAATTAGCAATTATTGAGGCTGCACCGATACTATATCGGAATCTACAAATTTCGCAGAACTATCGATAGCTCCGGAACCTTTTGAGATTACGACTTGCGGTTTGTGGCATTTTGCTCAGGAAATCGCCGAGTATCTTCCTAGCTGTGTTTTAACTGTGGGTTATTATTTTTTTTTTAATTTAATTTTAATAAATATTAGCCCAGTAAGCAAACTACACCATTGATGAAAAATTGGGGATATAATTTTGGATATTGGTAGCCTACCGGTATCGGCAGAATTTTTAAAACCGTATCGGTGTATCCTTAGTAATTATCGAAGATTGTACAGTCGAATCTAGTGTTGGGAGCTATCAGACATTTTTCAGCCGGTACTGGTACCAAGCTTAGTACCTCGCTACTCGGTTTTCGCTGGTACTTGTGAGGCGGTGTCTGATATAGTGCTGTGGTGCCAATACCCGATTTTATAACAACAAATTTAAATGAAAAATGTGTTTTGTTGATATAGTTTTCATGGAAAAAAATAAAATTCTTTTTAAAACAAAAGACACAAGGTAAATAGCATTAGCCTATAAAATATTGGTTACGCATCCATCAATAGAAATGTAAAACAAATTTATAAAAGTGTTAAAAAATGTATTGATATTTCCCCCCTGATTTATGCTTAACCCTTAAAGTGCTGGCGACGAGTATACTCGCCAAAAACACAAGCACAGTTTTGAGTTCTAAAAACCGAGTCCAAAGTATGCACAAGATGGCCAACAATGGAGAAACGACAACAATACCAGGTTCCCTTAACAAGCCAACTCTAGAAACGGCCGTGGGCGAGTTGGTAGAGGCGTGTACCTCAAGTTAAAGAGCTCCTTCAAGTTGCTAGTTCGAGTCCCGTCCAGGTTACCCCTACTTTTGTGGAGATAGAAAATTAATTCAGCAGTGAAAGGGTTAATGCATGTTTTTTGTAGTTCACATGATATCCAAGTAGAATGCAAATATAAACAAACGGGGGCTGTAGCATCAAAATTGAGTAAATTTGGCTCCACTTTTGTGCATTTAGAATTCTGATTTTACCATTGTTGATCTTTAACCTATTGTTGCGCTGCTTTGAGCCCTACAACATAAGGACTAAATGAACTTTTTGTTATAATTTTAGCACCTCTTTTCGTATTTAAACAGTACCAGTTGGTGCAGTTGCATTTTTGGTACCGCGGTACACCATGAGAACTGGTTTACTACCCAACACTAGTCGGACCTTGATAATCCAGATTCCCTTTCTAAGAAAATACTAGAAATCTTTTAAGACAATGAATAAAAAATGAGTTTGCTTTTTGAATCATTTCGTTGCCGTATTTGTAGTCTTATACAAGGCGGTCTATAAAAAAGGCAAAAGCACAAATGTGTGCAAGTCGAAAAGGGGAGAAATAAGTCCTGAGTCAAATTTTTTCCCAAGTCCAGAGGGCTTAAAAAAATGTCGTATAATTTTGAGCTGTTATGATGTGGGCCAGTCGGTTCTGCATTTCGTTGATACTGTACAAGGTAAGGAGGAAAAGGTTTGCAATAAAATGCATTGCTCATGTTGGCTCATCAGAAAAGGTGGCAAGTCTGGTCCTCTTTCTCCTCCACTATAGTACAGTAATATTGTCGTCTTAGGTCTCATTTGCCTGTAAGAATGGCCAATTGCGTTACTGTTTACGTACCGTATATGGTTAGGGAAAAAAATCAAAGGTTTTTAATAAATACACGTTAAAACTGAAAGTAGCTTAGTTTCTTATATATTGCACAATGCTCTCTGTACAGCAGTAATCTGAGTGTATTCATTGCTTGCTGGTAATTCATTTTTTAAATTCCATCAATGATTTAATTTTCTGTGTTCCGTAATACTAATAATAACACTAATATTTGTTTTTACAGCACCAATGTGGTGATGAATTACACAGAGGTGGAGGCGAAAGTTCGAGAAGCCACTAACGATGATGCCTGGGGGCCAACGGGTGCACTCATGCAGGAGGTTGCTCAGTGCACTTTTACATACGAACATTTTCCCGAAGTAATGGGCATGTTGTGGAAGCGTATGTTACATGACAACAAAAAGAATAGTCGGCGAACTTATAAGGTAGGAAGTTTTTAAGTGATATGTATGTTTGGTTTGAATGCCAGCAAACTTGCATAAAATGGCTTGCTATTTTTATTTTTTTTATATGCCAATTGTTTTACGTATTTGATGAAATCTTTTAAACGTTAATATATAAGGTGGTTTCGAACAAATTGTACTGCGGTAAAAGCTGCAGAAATTCACTAGCCACTCTCCTACTGGTGAATTATTTGGCAGAGTTCGCACAAGCTAAGACACTCTTGGAAATGCCAGAAAAGTCGTAAAACTGTTTCCAAACCTGGACAATGCTTGATTATGGGCATGGTATCTGGAAAGTGTTTGGCTTTTGTTTTCTTTTTGTCGAAATGATCTCCTCAGTTACGCAGATAAAAACTGCATGCCATTCTACTTCATTTTCGGATTTATATACACATGATCATGACCATCGCTTCTTCTAATCACCAACTGTAATCCATTGATAATAATAGCATTGTTATAACAGGTTTGTTTTTAAATAACCTTGTAACAACAATGCTGTTTTGGGGCTCTTCAAGTAAACAACTTGTAGCCGTTCGTAAGACCTGTGAGCAAGCTTACTCAGCCTTCTTTTTAATGGTATATTCATTTCTCTGTAGGCTCTTCTATTACTGGGATATTTAGTGCGAAATGGATCTGAACGTGTGGTGACTAGTGCTAGAGAACATATTTATGATTTGCGTAGTCTAGAAAATTACACATTTATTGACGAACATGGAAAAGATCAAGGAGTTAATGGTAAGTTTATCATTTTATTTTTGGTAAAAAACATTGTGTTTAAGACTGCTTAGTGATTACTATTTCTGTTAATGATTATTTTGTTTATAGTTCGGCAGAGAGTCAAAGATCTGATTGATTTTATTCAAGACGATGATAAATTAAGAGAGGAAAGGAAGAAAGCCAAGAAAACAAAAGATAAATATGTTGGCATGTCCAGTGAAAGCATGTCTTTCAAATATGGGGGTAAGTAAGCTGTTTTGAGTCCATTTTGTGAAGATTTTGTAAGCAATTTGATCAATTGATGAGCTGATTGGAGAAATAAATTTTCTGCCATTTGGCTATGAAATTGGCGTACAAATTTCACCAGATTTTGAAACTTTCAAATTTTGTCCTATATTGTGAATTTGGATTGTAAAGTGTCTTATTGCAGTGCTTTACAGTGTTTTAGTGGGGAAAATGCACAAACGCAGTGAATTATGAATGAGTCTGATGTGATGAAAGTTATTTTAGTGGAACCATTGGCTATGAAATTGGCTCATGAATTGTAGAAAAATCATTTTTCATTAAGATTTAGTGTGCAAACCTCCCGACTCTACTATGGGGAGTTGTGTAAATCAGTCCCCGTTAGGGGTGCTCCACGCACACACACTGTATTTATCCAAATACTCTTAACGTGGCAAACAAACTCAGTTGGGTGGTGCTCAAAATAATTTCTAAGCACACAATTTTTTGTTTTATGAAACGAGCAGTACAGCATAAAAATTGTTATTGAGTGTGATAATGGCATAGAAGGTGGAACTTGTAAGCCCGGAAATGACCTGGACAGACGTGAATTCTGTCTTCAGTCACGTACTGCATTGCACAAACTCTATCCTAAATTGTCATTGTGGCACACAACTTTTGAATCTTATTGCAAAGAATCTGACCATTTTACTTTGAGTTCTAGAAATATCGAGTAAACAAATGATGCTCAAACTCAAAAATGTCAATACTCATCACATCAGTATTGCGAATTTTCAATAGGCATTACCCGAAAATGACGAAGATAGGAGGACTGAAAATATTTATTTTCGGGTAATGCCTATCGAAAATTCGCAATACTGATGTGATGAGTATTGACATTTTTGAGTTTAAGCGTCATTTGTTTACTCGATATTGAATCTTATCTTGCGCGTGACTCCTAGCCTACTGTATTTGCTAGGAGAGTCTTTCAATTGTGCTGACAGTCTTATACACAAAACTTCACTCAACAGAAACTGGATGTTGGGTTGGATGAGCCCCGAGTATTCATCAGGATCACGTTATTTTGTCGATGTTATCCAACCACATGGAGAGAAGATTTCTCAAAGAGACTGTCAGCACGGCTAACAAAGTAACTAATTATATTTGGCTAACAAAGTTTAATGTGGCTACTAAGTTCATAGGGTAGTTAGCCAAATTGCAATAATTTTTTGTGTGTGATGCAATTTGTCTTACCCGTGGTGCTGAATTCATTGTTGCTATTTTGGCAGTTTTGTTGCTACGCCACAAATTTTGTGAGTGTTTATATGCTTGAAATTTTAGCAACAGCTTGTTGAGAATTCTCATGGACCTTAAATCTCATTAATCGTGCAACAGAACTGTAGCAATGAGAAATAATTTCCCACACAATCATTTATACTGCTTTAGTAATGACTGGGAATGTACGGAATATTTGGACGTTTGACTCTTAATCGTAATTTGAATGTTTTTTTTATGTTTTATTTTTTATGTTATTCAGGTGATCAATTTGAATCCCGATCAAAGAAATGGAAAGATACGTTCGAGGAATGGGACCCTGATCAAAGAGGAAGTGTTGGCCGTCGGAAAAGTTTTGATGATGTGTCAAAGATTAGGTAAGATTAAAAGGGCTAATGCTAACAAATGCTGGTTGTTGAAAGTTTTTTCCTAGTCGATGAATTGTGACTATAAATAAGGAAGTGAATGCCCTCTGAATCTGTGGGAAAGTGGATATACAATGCACCTTAGTTTTGAACCAAAAAAATTAACAAGTATAGTAATAAATCTAATATTTTTTTTAATGCTTTAATGTTTTGCCTGTGTGTTGTGTCCTTTTTCTTACCTCGTGAAAAGATTTCTTTGACCAGCAAAAATTTGTTGATGTATGGTTTTATGATTGTGTTGCAAGTTGCAACAATAATGTAGCTATGTCAATCAAGCTAGCATGCTTTGTTGAGGTGTACTCTATTCCGTAAGGTAAAAACGTCGCTCTATCTACCAAGTTCCAGGAGTCCAACGGTGACTACTACCAAGCGTGGTGTCTCTGCGACCGAGGCCTTGTTGCAGGCCACAACCATTTGATGCATGAATGCTGGAGTATTCTCCAGAGAGAAACTTGGCTATGCTTAGAGTTATGATTCACCCATCCCTGCGTATTTGGTGGTTATGGGCAACTCTTGTGCCCTCTTGATGAGCAAGGACGGAGTTTTTACACGATTCCACGATCGTGGAAAATTATCATCTTTCCAAAAACGTTCGATAACACATTCTGTCTAAGAGTAAAACGTTGGTTACAGACTCTAGGTTCCATTTTGTATTGTGGAATTTGAGGTTTGCCATGGAAAATGTCGCATTTCGTGGAATTCCGCTTAATTTGAGGTGTATTTAAGGTTTTCAGCTGTAATTACTAAGAAAAATTGATATTTACGACTTACATTTTTTTTGTAACGCCTGTACGGCTACGTGTGAAAAGAATGCTAACAGGAGCGTTTTAGTGGTTTCGTTTGCATTGTGACGTCACGGCCGGCTTCTAGCGACTTCGCTGCTGCACCCACTTATGGAATTAGCAGATTTTATTGTGTAATTTTGCATTTTGCAGGTCGCGTCGCGGAAAATACAAATTTTTATCGCTGAAAAATCCCGTTCTTGTTGATGAGGCCGTCGTAGGTCTTTGAAAGATGATTGAAGGTAGCAGGTCTAAAAAGCAGGCATGTTCTCAGGCTGTACATGGCAAGTGTACCCATTTGAAGCAAGTTAAGTTTGGTACAAATCTGAAGTGATGTTGCCTGTATAGTACAGTTTGGAGCAAATCTTTAAAAGTTGTTCGTCGTTAGTCATGTTGTTTGTGAGCAGTATTCCTAGATACCTAAAGCTGTTTCCTAGACAAAATCAACATTGTTAAAAAATCGAGGTTATAACTTTATAGCTTTCTGTTGGTGGCCCAATAATCATACCTGCGGATTTGGTTAGGCTCTATGCAAGACCCTTTTCCAGAAGCAGACATTCCAGTTTGTTCATCAGCGTCTGTAGGCCAAGCCAATTCGACACCAAGAGTGCAGTATTGTCTGCAAACTCGATAATTTGTGACCAAGTAGTAACTATGCCAGTTATTCCAAGCCAAGATGAGAAAACCTGATGTTTTCGCAACGCCGTCCAAGAAGAGATAGAACAGAAAAGTCGAATGGGCTCCCTTATTGCATGCCGCAAGAGGCCTAGAACAGTCTCGTGAATTCCCCTTTTGCTCCCACACAACCACAAGGTTTTTGCTGGACATACATGTCCTTCCCCGTTGCTGAAGAGAAGTAAAGAGTTCAATGTGGGAAACCTTGTCTAAAGCTTTGTTTTACATCAACGAAGCAGGAGTAGACCTTTGATTCACCCTTCCCGTACCGATGAGCCACTTCCTTTAAAGCGTGAACTGTGTTTGAAGTTTTGTTATTTTTTGTAACCCTGGTCAAATGTATAAAGAAGTCTGTTTTTGGAATGAAAAACGAACTTTGATAAATAGTTCGATGTAAAGCATTGTTATTTACCAAACTCATCCTTATATATTTTCAGTAATGACGACAACGAGAAAACGGAAAGTGACCGCGATCAACACTCGGCAGCCGAGTATCACGACAGTGATAGCCGGGAATCACCTGACCATCCTAGACTTAGTAAGCGTTCGCCAACTCGTAGTGGACGTAAAATAGATTTAGGAGCAGCCGCCTTGTTTGCCAAAGAGAACAAAGTGAGTGTTTGACTATCAAGCCTTAAATCATTACGTGCTTCAAGTAAACTTTTGCATTCAGTGAGTATTGTAACAACAATAATAATAATTAATAATTTCATTTTTCATTAAAAATGTCACTTCAGTAGTTGGTTCAGACAGTTGCTTGTTTGAAACTCCTTATTAACAACTGAGATAGTAACAGTAAAGTACTTTTTTTGCAGACACCTGGTTCTGTTTCATTAGAAACGAGTCCAAGCAAGCCACAAAGCAGCAGTAGTACAGGTCAAGATTTGTTAAGCGATTTATTCGACTTGGCTGCACCATCAGCCTCTGCGGTGAAGGATATTTCAACAACTTCTACTGCAGAAGATGATGACTTCAACCCTCGAGGGCAAAATGCTGAAAATCGAAGTAGGTGCTCAAGTTATGTAACAAACAAAGAAAGGGGTTTACATGTAAATTTCCTTTCATTTGTTTTACGTGAACTCAATTTGTCTCGCTATTTCCTTTGAGTAGTGCATTTTACTTGTTAGTAGGGGTGTGCGAGCCTCGAAAGTTTCGAGTCGAGTTGAGGTTTCATATCTGCTCAAACTCGACTCGATTTATCCCAACCAAACTCGAATCCAGTAAAAATGTGATAACTTCGCCAATTTTTGACCGATTTTGACGTTCAAATGCACCAAATTCATCGTCTCGACGAGAGCTTTCCGGTGGTGCACATTAAAAGCCACTAGCTCAAACCATTTTAAAATTTTATCGTAAAAACTGGAATACTAGTTGTAGACATTGACCCGCACAGTCCATTAAGCAGCATCTTATTGCAAAATAGTGTGTTAACCAAATACTCTAACTCGGCTCGATACTCGATTCTTCTGTTGCAAACTCGGCTCGGCTCGGCTCGGCTCGACTCGAATTAAAATTATTCTACTCTCACACCCGTACTTATTAGTGGTATTATCGGAAGTTGTACCCCAAAAAATGTACTGCTGTACTGAAGTGCCAGTACGGCTGGCAAAAGTTACTGTCATTGGAAATTCTCAGTGCATCTTGATATGAGAAAATTTTTTTGGGACCTGGTAGACAAGTGTGGGGGAGTAGTTTAAAAGTGAATTTGCTAAGTAAAAATGCATCTTCCATTTTGTCAGTAGTGATGTTTGTAGAACACGTCGCTTAAATCTTGTAAGCTCCTTGCCGTGTTGGCTATGCGTGTGCAAGATACACACCACCCCAGGTTAAAATCTTGGCAAGAGAATACCATACTCTAACTGCGTTTCTTTACATGAAGTCTTTGTGGAAGGGGCTTTTGCAACTTAACCCTTTCGAGCCTAACACCAGAAAAAGCCTATGGCGAAAACATGACCGCCTTGAACAAGTTACATGCCTCACGAAAATAAATTGTAAAAAAAAAATATGCGGTCTAGGAGTATAAAAATTCGCGGATGTAATAATTGTACTGTAAATTATTGACCAGAAATATAATTGAGACCATCGTCCTACCTTTTCATTACTTAACAAAAATCTTGAAGTTCGACTACCTAAACAGCGCTAACGAAAGTTTCAACTACAGTACTAAGAATGATAACATACTCTATATTTGTTACAACGCCTGTTATGACTTCCGAAATCATTATTTTATTTTTTATTACCGTAAAAATAGTTTAAAGTTGCTTTATTTCTTCAAAATTTGCGATTGTCGAAAGCCCACTACTAACTCGCATTGAACAGCCATTGTGACCGGCTGCCCGCAATGCAACGCACTCCTGCTAGCGCCAATGGATGCGTCCTTCACTCGCGTCGCGTGACGTCACTTGTGAACGCACGAAGAATCGCGTACCGCGAGCGAACCAATCAGCGCTCACGATAGCTCAAAATGCTGAAGCGTTTGAACAAAGCCCGTTGAAATGAAACATTTTTTTTTCTTTTTTTTTTTTTTAATTTCTTTGAGCCTTAAGTCAGCCGAAGCAACTTAATGCTTGTATGGCTGAACCGGCTCAATTTTGAACATTACCAGACTTTTAGAGAAGAAGAAATATCTGGTAAAGGGAGGTGCCAACCCGGGGATTCGATCCGGGAAACCTCCGATCATCGTAGGGGCCCAAAGATTGTCCAGAATTTGCCAGAATAGTTCCCATAGCCGCTGAAGGAGCATGGTAGCCTCTCACGCTACCCTGGCCGGCAGTCCTGGTGGGGACTTTGCCAAGGTCCCCTTTCCAGGGGTTCGACCAGATCCGCAAACCTCCAGCAACCAGGCTGAGCTCTCTCACAACTCGGCCACGATTTGATTCGAGGAATACCGGCAGTGACGTGGGGGTTGATGACGTCATTTTTCGTGGGCCAGAAAATTGGGAATCCCGTCTCTCGAACGCGACCAAGAAGGTTGTACGTTGCGTCGTTCCGGAGATATGATCGTTTGAACCCAGGGCTATTTTCAGCAAACAAACACAATTTTCACGTAGATTTTGGCCACAATGCCTACAAAACATCGATTAAGGTAATAAAAAGATGATATTAAATTACATTAATCGAAATTAACCTAAAATATAAGTTCCAAAATACCCAAAATACCCAAAATACCCAAATATTGCACCTCCGATGTACGCAATTGGATTTTTTTTTTTAAACAGTGCGGTGAAGTGGGCGAACGATGTATCGTTGTTTGGGCTTTTTGGCAGCGGAATTGCAACGATATATCGTCGCTTAGGCTCAAAAGGGTTAATACTATTGTCTCCTGTTCAAACCACTGTCGGTATTTTGGAGTCGCAGCAGACAGGTAACAGAATGGTTAAACGGTTTGTAGTTATCAGGGATGAGACCAGTTGGGACTTTAGGTGGAATTCCGACTTTTGACACTAAAATTTATCAGTAAAACTGCCCCCTGTTTATGTTAAATTTCTTTTACGTGGGTATTTTTTTCAACTTTGTTCCGAAAATACTTTCTCTCCCCCAAGTCATGTATATGTCTACATCTGTGACGTCTCATTATCCATCTTGTTCATGACGGCATTTTGTTAGAAGTGGACGTATCGTTAGTCCTTATTATTCTACAAGTCTAAAAATATTCAACTGTGTACTCCGGTTTTGCCAGTTAAAGAAGCAACCAAAATAAATAGGCATATCGGGGCACAAAAATAGCCTTTTAGTCATCTTTTGACTGTGGTCGGTAGAACTTGATTCGTAATCTAAATTTGTCATTTATGCCACTAAAATACCTTTTTTATTCATTTCATGCCAATAGGAGTAATTTTCTTTAAAATAAAGTAACGGCCACACACAGAAAAATCGTTTGGTTTACGGGCGAGGTAAAAAATTTGAATCACCAGGTAACCTGGAATTGTATTTTAATTTTTATTTTATTTTTATCTGATCACATTTCTTTGGCATGTACCCAGCTCAAAGCTGGGAGAGTGTGGGAGTCTGCCTAAAAAATGTAATATTTTGCTAATATTTATCATCTAGTATTCAATGTTATTTAGTTTTTGCAAAATAATTTTTTAGTGATTTGAGATTGAGGCTAAAAATTTGCACCATTGAAAAGATCATTTTGAGGCCGTTAAAATGGTATATTGGAATATCAAAATCGGTCAGAATTTGGCGAAAATATGATTTCTAGCAGGTGGACAAAGATTCGGATTACAAATTTTGACCCGCAGTAATTTAAGGCATTCGCACGCGCCTGTAAACCAAGCTGTTAAATTTGTATGGCCTAACGCAACTAATTCCGTGAGTAACATTAAAATTGAAAAATCACCTTAAATCGACGCTTATTTTCACAATCACAGGAAAAACAACAAATTTCCGCAAAATTTTCGATAGTCAGCAGTCCTGGAGGTGGAATGGCTCAGGCGACTATCATCTTCAGACTCCACAACAACACAGATCACTACTTCGTAACGACCGTTCGTCTGTTTCGAATATTGGGCGCGGCCTCCGGTATTTGTTGGGCACGTTGCGAATCTGGAGCGCGAGACCGAGAAGAACCGAGAAGAAGGGATTGAAGATGAAAAGAAGAGGGAGATGGACAGTGTGAAGGAAGAAAAAGGACGACCGAGAATTGCCCTAACCTACATGAATGAAAGTACGGACATGGTGCAGCGAGTACTGCAGAAAAATGGGTTTGATTCTTACATGAAGAATAGCAAAGGGCTAAAAGACCGCCTTATGAAACAAAGGAATCAATCTGGACAGAACATGAGAAAACAGAATGAAGTGCAAGAAGCGGAAGATAAGATCCTGGAAAAAATCCGAAATACAAATGAAGGAGTGTACCGAATTCCATGTGGTGACTGTAGTGCAGTCTACGTAGGTGAGACAAGGAAAGGAATTAGGACCCGTGTCAAACAACACATGGCCGATACTAGGAATAAAGTTAGAACGAACAGCATTGCAGTCCACCACATGGAAACTCCGCACAATATAGATTGGGAAGGAACAAAAACGCTCCTAGTCTCAAATTCGAGAAGTGATATACATCTGAGAAGTCTTGAATCCCTGGCTATTCAACACCACAACCGAGAGAAGGCTGTGCTGATGAATATCCAGGGACCCTCAAACCCTGGAATTCAGTTTCTAATGCTTGGAGAACTCGATGGCCGGCTGCGTGAGAGATGAGCGACAAACCCAACGAATAACGGCAACCGCGCTCCAGATTCGCAACGTGCCCAACAAATACCGGAGGCCGCGCCCAATATTCGAAGCAGACGAACGGTCGTTACGAAGTAGTGAACTGTGTTGTTGTGGAGCCTGAAGATGATAGTCGCCTGAGCCATTCCACCTCCAGGACTGCTGACTATCGAAAATTTGCGGAAATTTGTTGTTTTTCCTGTGATTGTGAAAATAAGCGTCGATTTAAGGTGATTTTTCAACTTTAAAATGAATTTTCACAGTAGACCATGTTACATTTTAAAACATTAAAATTATAGTAGAGCCCAAAGAAATGGAATTTTCAAAATGTGCAGAGATACTTACAATCTTAGTGGAATTTCAACAGTCTGTGGAAATGCTGCAGATGTATTTTATACGACCGACTGTCATCTTCAGGCGTGTTCCTCACTTGCCGTCTTTCGACCTTCTTGCTATTTTTGAAAACTGCCAGTTTTCAAAACACAAACACAAGGTCGAAAGAGGGTAAGTAAGGAAGACACCGGAAGATGACAGTAAGCTGTATAAAATACGTCTCCAACATTACACTGACTGTCAAAAATTCACAAAGATTGTAAACATCTTTGCACATTTTGTAAATTGTGTATCTTTGTGCTCTACTGTAATGACTTCCGCTTTTCAAAGTAAGACTTGTAACATGTTTGAAATAATAAAATTGTTTGTTTGATTTAATGTTATTTAAAAAATGTTATTAGATGCCACCAACGGTGACTTTGGAGAATTTGCAGCTTTCAATAAATCACCAACAGCCAAAAAGTAAGTGTGTTCAAACATAATCTCTCCTTGCAATAAAGTGATAGATGAATAAGTTTTTTATTTGCATACATAAGTCCTAAAATACTAAAGCAAATTTAAATTTAAAAGGAAGTGAAATCTGTTTTATCTTGATTACAAACGGGGTCTTTCATGGGGTAATTTATTTATGTTTTATCTTAAACGTCGTATACTTTTTGCAGCGGCCAGGACGACTTTGCTGATTTCACTGCCTTTTCGTCACCGCCTGCCCCTTCCCTGCAGCCAGCGCCCTCAGTTCCTCCAGCCAGCAATCAAGAAGTTCTCTCGTCTCTTCAGCAACCGTCCTTTATGCCGCCAATGATGATGATGTCGGCTGTCCCTGGCATGCCGCCAATGCAGCAAGTGCCATTTGTTGTTCCCAGTCTTCCACCTATGGGTATGATGTCTGGAGCATTACCACCATCTTTACCACAACCCTTCGGCATGCAGAGTTACTCAAGGCCGATGTTGCAGGTTGGTCAACCTTTAATGTTGTATTAAAATTATTCATTTATTGGAAGCCTCCGGTTTGTATGCCAAAACTATATTTCTTCATCATATAATCCTCCTCCCTGTGTTACAAAGTGGGATGTCTCTTTTGCTTTCGGCACTTTGATCATACCTAATCTGCATCAGTTATCTCCTAATTTATGCAAAAATTAAGTCACTTCCGGTTGCCTGTACGGTTTATTACTTTGAGTTTGAAGCATATTAAAATTCGTTCTGAAAATTTCGATGAAACACTTCTTCAAAAGAAATCCAACTGTTGCGTTGTGGAAATTTTCGACAAACATTATTCCTTCCTACTTGGTGTGGAATTATGCCGTCGTCTCGTCAGCCTACTTTACTTTTCGTTATTTCTTACTTGGCTCCCTATCTCTTCATCAACACTGTTTCTTTTGCTGTGGCACAAGCTGCTGGTTGTGTTTTTTTCTGTCGGCTAAGGTAGTTAAGACGGAAACATTGACAAATTTTCAAGAGATGACTAGAGACGACAAGGCAAAGTCGTCCAATACGGTTCGGCTGGATTACCAGGAGGATACTGGGAAGAATCCTAGGTGTTTGCATACTGTGGGTAGAGCGAAGGAAAATGGCACCGGTGTTAGGCCCAACGCAGCGGTGCGGTAGACTGAACCTATTACCCCGTTGGTAAGTTGGCCAGGGTCGATTTCTGTAATACCAGGGCTCATTGGCGTTAAGAGACGCTTTGCCAAGATTAATTGGCAACGAAATGCTTGGTTTTAAAAGAAGTGTTAAATACGATGCTTGGCCACTTGTTCATTTGTGTCGTTCAGATGTTGTTAATGAGAAAAATGGCCGCCTCGGCCCGGTTTACTCCAGTGGATGTGGGCAGGACCGAGGTTTCAAGGATTACAAGTTGGGTTTGGGGCATTTTAAAGACTTCAATAACGGTCAGGAAATGATTTATGAGGAAAGAGAGAAGAGACAAATGCCTGGGGTGTGAAACGGACATATGATCAGAAGCCGTTGCGTGAAATTAGTTGATCCGCTGAGCAGAAAGATGCAGTTAGTTTGCCGGATGCAATAATGTCAAGGTTCCCTGTGTGGGACGTGGAAAAACCAATCTTGGTTTGGTGGGATGTGCATAACAACGAGGTGTTCTAAAGGTCCAGTATCTTTAAACAGGTGCCAGACTGGTATCCTGTACGAGATTTTCCTAAATTCACGCACTGTGTTCAATATGTGCTTCCGTTGCCACGGTATGTGGTCATGGGATCTTGAGTCCAGTGGCTTCATTCTCCATCCGCCACACGATCTTCGGCTGAAGCTGCTTATATGGAAGGTGGTAATGAAACTGGCAGTGGGGAATGGGGCCAGTTAATTAGCTAAGTTGAGTCTGGAGTGGTGCACGACAAGGCTGTTTTTATTGTGAAAGAGAATAAGATGGCTGGGATGGCTTCCCCTTTTTGGTCCTGCGATTACACTGAAATGACAATCCTTGATTAGACGCCATCCGCTGTGTTGTATTTTAATTAGTTATACGGCGCCGCTGGGAGATGTGGATTTCCGAAATACAGGGTTACGTATGGCGGGCTTGTTTCTGTCTTATGGTCGGCCACATCATTCCGTCTCGTCACAAACGATCGTGTGCTGGTTGTGCGTAGTCTCGGGGTAGCGGGGATTGACAATATGCAGTTTCGTGCACATTCAGTGTGGGCGGAGGTGGCTTCCACAGTGACTAGCTTTGGGCCATCACTATCACAGATCATGGCCACGGCCAAATTAGTCGTCGCCTGACTTATTTAGCAAGCACTACAACCGGTAATTGGTCCCGATATTGCCGGGACAGTGGTCCAGAAAATGCAGGCGAAACGCCTACCCTGAACAGTTGGTTAAAAGACTAGCCACGTGCCTTGTTTTGAATCAATCTCAACTTTGCAACACGGAGGAGGATTATGTGATGGAGAAATTATGATTGCCAGAGAACTTGTTACGAGCCAGCCGCAAAAGACCATGGCGAGGAAGCGCGTGGGAGCAGGGAGAGAGGCAACCAGAAGTGACGTAATTTTTGCATAAATAATTATATGAGTGATGCAGATGCAAAAGGGACATCCCACTTTGAAACAGGTTCGTCGGATTCTCCTCGGGGAACTTTTCGATATTCTCCAGCGTAAACAAATTCTGTGGTAGAATCATCATTTTTGCTGCTGAAAGGCGTAATATTTAAATTGTGCAAACTCTGTGAATCTCTTGAGTGCACTGGCGTAAATTTTCAAAGGTTTGTCTTAGTTCCTTTGTAAAAAAAAAAAAAGAAAGAAAAAAAGAGAAAACAGAATATAATTAATTTGCCTAGCCTGGTTTTCGCGATTTTTAAACTGGGAATTTAAAAATACATTACTAGCTAACTAGGCTAGATGAAAAGTCATCTGAACAAGTAAAAATAATTATTGTAATCATTTTGTCTTTAAATGAATCCACTGTGGGGAGATAAATCTGAATATTTTATTGCATGAACCTGGAAATCTTCAATCATGGTTGGGGGGCGAGATATTGTCTGTAAATAACCAGAATAGATCCCAAAATCCTGTGGTTTCTCACACTGGCTCGAAGGGCTGTCTTATAGCATTACTCAAAATAACTAATCCGATGAAGAAAGGACGAGTGTTAAAAGCGTTTGTTGTTCATGTAAGGGGTGCCAAACAATGATAGTTTGGTGCCTCCCCCCTCCCCTCCCCAGGGTAAACTAAGCATGATATGAAAAAAAATGAAAGTACCAATAGGTAGCCCATTTTATTGTGGGTTTACACTCACAAGCTCAATATTCAGTGTTCACTTCATTGGCGTCACGCACAGCCGATCAGGGTCGGAAGACGAATGTGGGTCAAAAAGATCCGTATTGGTTACGGCCGTGCATTTATTTGGTAATAATTCCAAAACTAGCAGTGTGGGCATCACGAAACTTGGTGTCAGGGTAGGGCTCATCCCCACGCACATTTTAGCCCAACCACAAGTCCATGCGGAGCGGAGCTATTGAAAAAAACATGCGACGGCTCTTCCTGGAAGATGCTGCACTGCAGCGCACTCTACATCTGCGTTGAACTCAATTTCCCGAAGAACAGCATTGATGTGCTCCTCCATCTTAGTACGACTAAATCTAGTTGCTGGAGGTTCAGAAACATCCATTTTTCAACATCGTGCTTCAAGATGGATCCAAAATGTTCATACACATTCAGAAAATGGAGTTCAACACGGAGGTAATTGACTCACTTTGGCCTTCCTACCCTGCTGTCTTCAATCTGTTCGTGACGCCAATGGAGTGAACACTGAATATTGAGCTTGTGAGTGTAAACCCATAATAAAATGGGCTACCTATTGGTACTTCCTTTTTTCCCTACCATGCTTAGTTTACT
>JAHWFP010036501.1:31789-105419 GCA_023313725.1 Lithobius niger
CCCCCCCCCATCACTGTGTGGCACCCTGTACAATATAAAACTATGAAATAATGGGATATTTAGTTATTTAATTAAAAGTTTTAATAAAAGCTAGTTTATGATGCGTTGAGTTGAAGGGTTAGTTATTCCTTAACAGTTATTTTCAAAGGAGAATTGGTGTTCCACTTCGTGTAATTTTGAATTCTGTATTTGTACATAATTTTCAGTTGTCCTGTACACGTTTGGCTTAAGGAGGAGGAATATGAGCCTGCACACACTATTTTATTTCCCTTTCTTTATTTTGTTTCATTTATAATTTGGTTTGCAGCCATCAGTAATGTTAGCGCCGACTGTGAGTTCCCCTTGTGCCTTTGATTCCAATAATATACACTCTGCACCTACCTTGATGCCAATGACCTCGTCTCAGGCAAGTCCTACCTAACTATAAATTATTGTAGGATGGAAAAAACTCGGTGTTTGGTGAAAACCCGGTGGCAGGTTAACAAAGTGTCATGTATTCTTTTGGTTCCCTGATTTGTTGTAATACTGCATGTAAATTCGGATATACAGGGATGGCCATACAATTATTGAATCTTATTACAACAAACTGATAAAATATAATTGTGAAAGCACTTGTCTTGCAGGGTGGATTTATCCATTGGAAAGAAAAACTCAACAAGTTTTATTCCAACACTTCACACACTTTTACATGCATTCCGTTTGTCATGCAAATTGTACAGCAGATATAATTTCTCACCATGTCTTGTCAAGAATTTGGGGCATCATAGAACCGATAACTTCCGATTCTAGCACACAGTTTCTTTTTATCCGTCAACTTTTTTGGTGCGTTTAGTTTTTTGCATACCACCGTATATGGAAAATCTTCCGTGACATGGTTACCGGGACGGTTGAAGGAGCAGAGGGACGTCATGGAAGAAAATTACACATTCAAATGGGTAGCTACTGTATGATGCTGGGACAGTTTCGTCAAGCAATTCCGGGATGGTTACCGGAATGCTTCAGGTTGGTTAGTGGTTGGTTAGTAGGATGCTTTAAGTTGGTTACTGGGTCACCATGAAACATTTTCCATACACGCATACCACCACAGAAATAAGTCTGGAATTTCAGGTCATGAAGCCTTAGTAAGCACATGGCCGTAGTTAGGTGGATACCGTGCTACGATTTCTCAGTGCATTGCATGCTGGTGGAACCAAGCTGAGATATTGTTGGAGTAAATCTTTAATTCTCTCTGTTGGACGTAACGGGATGACTGCTTTAATTTTTAATATTTTGGAGGCGTTAGTTATAGAAAATAATTTATGGCCACCTTGTGTATCTGGATTGAGTCAGTTGCTACATTTGTAGACATAAAACAAATTCCACTAACTAATCAAGTTGGGTTACTTCTTTAATTGTGTTATGTATTACTTATCAGGAATGTACCTTGTGCAAAAAGTAGTTCCATTAAATTATGTTGAGTTCCGTCAGCGTTAAGTTAATCCCAGCTGTAAATGTTTTAATATCGTAAATTGTGTATTAACTGCCGACATGAAGCTAAGCTTCCCGCCCCCCCCTCCCTAAAATACTTAAAGGTCAAAATCGTTAATTTGTGTAGATAAAGTCCATCGATGCTTCAGGCTGTGGATTGAAAGATTGTGGGTAAAAAAGAATGTCCGCTGCTTGCCGTGCTCACTGGACCATCCTCTATCTCTGGGCTTAATAGTGGACCTGCAAGAAGGCCTTCGTTACCCTTCCTCCTCCTACCTTTTGCACAGCAATTAAAAGGAAGCAAAAATTGGTCTTTCAGTCATCGTTAAAAAAGATTTTAATGTATGGGTGATCGCATAATCTCCTAGGTTGGAAAAATGATAATGCTTTTGCTTAATCCACACTCCCAAGTTTTCCCAAATTAAAGGTGCATGCCTTCATGTTGGCTTTCCTGCATAACTCAGATTTGTAACTTTAGTTCAAACTTATGTAAATGTTGCACACGCTTTTATTTTATTTATTTTTTCCTCATACGAGATGGTTTTGCTGCATTCACTCAAACATAAGTAAATGTTGCAAAAGCTATATGAGCGCAGGAAGCACGAAAATAGAGCAAGTGTATGTCCTTTAAATGCATAAACCCATTGGTGTTTAATACACAATTTATGGCAAACTTAACTACAGTTAATGGGTAACATGTAATCGGTCCAACTTGTAACATTAACTGCTTCTTGTTCACCAGTGGCATTGGACGTACGCTAAACCCTCAAAAAAAAGATATTGTGATTGCTTCAAAATCACCAAGTTGTTTTGAATTTGCTGGTTTGCACAGGCTGGACAACAATGCATTGATTGAACCAGCAATTCCACGCTTATATTAACATTATGATGTACCCTGTGTGCACCCTTTTTCAGCACGAGCAGAAGAAATAGTAAAAATCTACCTTAGAATTTCATTTGTGTTAATGGCTGTGTGTCAGTCATTGTATGTTTGTTTGTGTATGTACATGCGTGCACGAATCTCTTTATGTAATATTAGTATGTTGGCTTGTTATCCTGTTACAGAAGCAAAATACTTGGAGCAACAGTGGATCCGTGGACATCAGTCTTGATAACCTGAGTCTTGGTCCAAAGCTGGATAAACCAAATCCTCCATCTATGAACGAATTAGCAAGTAAGCAAAATGAAAGTTATTAAAAGTAGTTTTATGAAGAAAGATTACAATTTGTATTGTTGAGCTAGTCGGACAACCTGCATTGACATTTCAAAAAGTCCTTTGAGTCAACTGCTTCTTGCTATGTTGCGTGCGCCAATAGGAACTGATTCACATTAATTTGCTTAACTTGACCTTGTTGTTTGGTCCAGAGAAGAAACTCTCCTCCTCTTATTAATGTGTCAGTAAATCATGGTGTAAACCTACCTGCATGTTTTGATATTGTTCCTCCAAATATGACAAATTTTCACGTTTTGAAACTTAACGTTCACTTAAATCTGATGTTTTCTTAAGCAAGCCAGATGTTCCCATTTTGCACATGGGTCACATTGTTATCCCAGAGTATTACCCAGGTGTAATTTTGACCTTTGAAGGAAAACCTTGTTCCCCTCCTGCTCTGTATTATTTTAAGAATTGTCCCGGAGGTGTACAGAAAAGTGAAGTTGTTGTAACACCTGTTGAATCTGTCATTGTTGAGCCTGTTGTTGGTATAAGGAGTGGCAGAGAGCACCCGTGCCGAACACAACAGACACGAAGGAAAACAAATGTGAAAGTAAACCTAGCTTAAAGAAAAAAGCCTGAGGAAGACAAACGTGTTATAGCCCACAGTTTTATTAACAGTGAGGCTTATTGTTTGTTGATAATTCGCTGTACAACAACAGAGAGTGAACACTGAATTAGCGTGAGCTTGTTAACGATGTCTCTGAAGGACAACCTCGTTTCCCTCTTGCTCTGTATTATTTTAAGAATTATCCGGAGGTGTAAGGAAAGTGAAGTTGTTAACGCCTGTCGAATCTGTCAGTGTTGAACTTGTTGGTATTGATCATGTTGCAGAGAACATTTTAAATTCAAATTCTCCGTAATTCAGAACTCTGTCCCCCGCGAGCAACTTATTTCGGAGAATTTTGTTGTTGGTGTGTTCGAAGGCTCAGATGTAGTAAATAATCAAAAGGAAATTTCACGTCTCTAAGCTAGTTGTGGTTGATTGTAAATCCAAAGTTTCAACTACACGTCACGTTCATGGCAAATCAATAAAGCCTTCATCTTTTCCTTCTCCAAGAAGCACGCTGGCACTCGAGATCTTGGCACTTCAAATCGTCTCGATGCTGGAACTTTGCAAGATCGTAGGACTACTAGGCTAAGCTGCAGATTTGGTGCCTTATGGTCGTTGGAGTGTGCGTTCTCTGCACTGGTATCGGAAGCAATTATGGAGACCAAAGAAAGACCCTTCTAAGATTCAGATCACCATATCATCACTTTTCCTGAAGCAGAAGCATTATGGTGTTGCGACCCTGTGAACATCAAATCACACAGGGTGTCCCAGTCAAGGAAGAGACACCAGAGATGATTTTCATCATAGGTGCGTCCACCATAGGATGAGGCCCACCTCCTCGGGAATTTGAAAGCAAAAGAAAAGAAACATCACATAAATGTGTTTGAACTGAGAGCGATTTATCTTGCAATGTAACTTTTTCAAGAACAACTCGAGCAGAAAATGATTCAAATACAAACCGACATAACTACTGCGGTTGCTAGGAACCCATTCACATCCTCTTCACATTCAAGCAGATTTGATTTTTATTCTAGTAATACAAAAAGCAATGAAGATCTCGTCTCTTAACATTCCAGGCTGCAGAAACGTCTTAGCAGACACCCTGTCCCAAAGAGGGCAAGATTCCAACAACATAGTGGACTCGCTGTCGGTTCGCAAGAAGATCTTCAACGTATGGGGCACTTCGATGGTTGTTTTTGCAATAAGTCAAAATCATCGCTTCCCGAACAACATTTGCCCTTTTCCAGATCCACAAGCTTGGGGAACAGACGCTGTGACGACACCGTGGAACAGTATGTGCGGGTACATCTTCTCTCCTTTCTTCATTCTTCCAATCCTCTTGGAGAACATCGCAATAACAGAAGGGATGTTCATCCGCTGCACAACCATGGTTTGTCCTGCTGTTAAACCTAATGGATTTTCCGAGGAAGATTCCTCTAAAAGAAGAGTGTTTATATCACAGAAGAGAGGAAGTGTGATCCATCAGGCCCAGTCAGTTCTAAAACTTGGCGCCTGGCTACTCTCCTCCAACTCTTCCAAGCTGACGGAATTTCAAAACAAGTTGACAATGGCATCGTCAGCTGCTTCAGAGGAAGCACCAGAAAAATCTATGAATGAAAGTGGAAATAGATGGCTTCGTTGGTGTCACGGAAAAAAAATCAGTTTCTTAGGTTCATCTGTTTTCCTAATTGATGGATTTTTTTCGACGCCCTTTTAGCATCTTGCCTGAACATCAAGGTCTTCCTAAATTCCGTCTCAGAGCTGCAGGTCACACTTCAGAAGATTTTCGAATAACAAGCCTCATTCAAGGCCTATGGAATTGAAAGACCGGGGTCACAAGAAAGCTCTTCCCACAGTGGGACCTCCTACTTTTGTTGGCCAGTCTTCTGCGTGAACCATAATTATGAACCACGTGAACACCTGTCTTCTGACTAGAAAGACTGTTTTCCTTGTACCTCTCTTCAGGTAAAATGTGCAGTGATATTCAAGCTCTCAAGATGGATAAGCATATCTGCTTTTTTGAGAACTCTGTGAGGCTTTTGCTGCAAGCCTCATTCCAAGCCAAGACTCAAGGTTCAGCAAAAGTTTCCAAGTTGTTTACCATCTCTGCACGCGGTCCCCTCGCTAGTGACGAAGATGAGAGGCTGCAGTGCCTTGTTAGAGCTCTCCGCTTTTATTTGGATTGAACCAAAGACGCAAATTAGGTGAGAAGCAGAACTGAACCTTTTCTTCCTATTTGAGCTGCCATGATTGCTGTCTGGGTAAAGACGTCCTGTCTTTTGCGTTTGGCTATGCGAACTATGACTAAGCCTCTGCGTCTGAAAATGTGAAAAGAACGGCTCTTGAAGTTTGTGCCCTCTGTGCATCCTGGGTTGCCTTCAGCGCTGTCCCCATTGAAGAAATCTTGGAGGCGCCCTCGTGGAAGAATGACATGACCTTCCAAGCTACTGCTTTATCCTCCCTCGGTACTAATGCCAACCACTAAAAGATACAGGGTAGTAACAGGGATACCACCCATTAACCTGGAGGCGATAACTGTAACTTCCCACCACCTGGATTGTCGAAGTCTGGACGATGCAAAAATTGAATTGAGGACGGTATTCAGTTTTTATCCCTGAATACCGGTCTACCCCACTTACCCACCCAGCCTCCCCTCTTTGTTGCCACTTCTGTTGCATTTCCTGACAAAGGTACGAGATCATTTCACGTATGCGCGAAGCACTCTGCTACAATGTTCGGAGTGGAGCGAAGGTTTTTGGGTGGTATGTGTCACAGGATTTTAAGTTTAATCGGGATTTAGACAAAATGCAAAAATATAATTTCTGGTATTCAGAAATAAAAACTGATTTACCCCTTTCAGGCTGAGGATTAGGGAAATTTAACGTTTTCACTACCATACGAAAACACTAACCGGATATATATTTTAGTTAATAGCTTTAAATCATTTATTTAAATGCTCCAAGACCTTAAATTTCACTTTAAAGGCTTCTATAGCTGGCGTGCATGCTAGGAGTGAGCATGCGTGCCACTCCAAGCATGCAGCGCCAGTCACCTTCATTTTTCGTTTGGGCATTCTCCTGTGCGGATGTATCCCTTGCTGTCTGCCGAGACAAAATGTCTCAGACATTCGCTGAAATGCTCTTGTCTGCCGATGCTGATTCATACACGTACCAAAAGACTCCAGGCACCCTTGGTGTCGCAAGTGTCATTGCTAAAATATTTTTGACGATGCATGCGATATCTGCCTGTCTCAAAACTTTAAAGAAATTTAAGTCGATCCTCGATAAAGACAGACCAAAGTTAAAAAAAAAATTGTCTTCGAAATACTTTTTTCAATTAACTAACCCCAAAAAATTCAATTAAACCACTTACTGGGTTTCGTACCGTTTTTTTTTCACGAAAACCCAGTGGATTTTTTTGGGCTGGGAAAAATCTCAACCACCCTGGAATTGGGACCCTGAAAACTTACAGTTGTTAGTGTTTTTTTTCTTGGGTCTTTCACAATCCCCGCAAATTGTTTAAAATGCTCTATTGCGTTTTAGGCTTTAATGTTGGGGTTCCGCAGCAGATGGTGGTTGGCCCTGCACATTACGGACAGTTTGGAACAGCAAGTAAGTTGAAGATAAATTTCTACATACTTTTCAATTTAATTTGGGGCTGTACTAAAATAAACATTGCCGAACAAAGGGGATTCATTAAAATATCAAACAAAATGTTTATACTTCTTGTTGACAAAACAAAACAACCCATCAAATAACTATTTTCATCGGACTCATCAGGGTATTAACGACACCAAACAAAAACTTGTTTACAGGCCCCCGAGTTAGTAAGTGCCTGCTGTCGCTCTGCCAGGTTGTGGGTTAGCTTACGAGGGGGTTACCTTGTTGGGGGGTTTAGCTTGCTACACCTGCGATGCATACTATAATTTATGTAAATAAAGACCAGAAACGCATGGGGTTAGTTATTTAATTGGATGTTTGGTTAAATTACAAACCACTTTGTCTTAACATGTATTTAAACAAGTCAGAATTAGTTTCTTTGGTAACTTGTGTATAATGATGCAAGCATCAGTATACTTTTTTTTCTTGGTTGAAGTGGTTTGCAAAAAGATCACGAATTTGTAAATGAGTAAATTGTTGGTATTTTTCAGTAAGCCCAAAAAATATGCAACTCCCTCCCATAGCTATGCAAAAAAAATTTTCATTAGGCCCGTGAAAATTTTATTTTCGTTGTGAGATACTTGCAGGTCATCCCTTTTTATTTTCCTATCACTACTCGTTTTAAGTATTTGGTTAATCCCATAATTTCGCACAAAAACTGACAGATTTTTGACGTTCCTGTAGCCTACAACAATAGCAAAAAATGAAACGACCAATCTGTCTAAGCAAAGGGAGTTTAAAAATACACAGCTAAGAATACTCACAGCTTTGCTCTTGTACAGCAATCCCATGCAGCTCATGTATGTTACCGTTCTTGTCCATTGAAACAGAAAATCGCTTCCGATAAAAAAATAATAATAAAATAAAACGCCTGGTGACCTTTGAATTTTGGAAGACGTAAATGCCAGAGAACAAAACTTTTTATTTTTCATGGCCTTAATAATTTTTTTCTTTCATTCACAGTGTCTGTGGGGATGCCTCAACATATGAGCCCGCTCTACTCCGGTCCGAGCCCAAGTTTCATGCACTCCAAGTAACGTGCTTCGACTTGCTATTCTTCCATGGTAACCTCTTAACAAAGTGACAGCTCAAGGGTGGAAGGCAGCGGCATTGCAAGGGAGTCTGCATGCCAGCTCCCAACATCTCGTCCTGCGAGGGAATCTCGGCAGGGATTTTGGTTGTTGTGACTGTAGACTTTAAAACCAAAAAGAGGCATGTGCGCCTAACACAAAGAGTATGTGTGCAGTGTGGCAGCTTAAAGATTGCCGTCAACGTCATGCATTCCTCAGTCTTTCCTAAAACGTTAAGTAATCTTGTGAATAATGTACAGTTATACGGAAGTACTGTTTTCACCAGTCGGCGGCGGCAATGCTCTTGAAAACTGGCAATTGGTACTTGTAAACTAACAGGAATATTTCCTATTGCTCATCGTAACATCTTCAAATTATTCTTTCTTATGTTAATAATAACGGATTATTGCTATTATTATTATTGTGCTGTTATATCTTTATTTTTGCATAATATGTCAACAAAGGTTCACATTGAGACCATCGGTCGGAAGAGGTGGTGGCATTATAGCGTTTGGTTTCTATATTTGCTTCTGATAGTTTACAACACCTATCTGGAAACTTGTTCGTACGTATTTTAGAATTAGCAGTTGATGCACAAGACTTAACATGATGTGCAGGTGCAGCCTTATTTCTGAAAGTGGTTCAAGTATTGGACCAGTTGGGGATTTATGATGGCTGTAATCATGAACTGCATTAATTGTATTGAATGTTGATGTTAGCACTTTTAGTTTATTTTATTGTGTCATTGTCTTTGCCTAGTGTGTGTTAAGAAGATCACCTTTGATTTGTAACGTTAAGTTTTAGTAATACTAAGGTTGGGCCGATTAACTTTTTATCACCCGAGGTGACCACTAAAAGAAACTGTGCTGATATCAAGTCGTGATAACCGCTCCCAATTCCCAATTAACCGATATCATAAACACAAAATAACTATTAAAAATATTGGCTTTAAGTCGTTTTTAAAGCTGAAAACCGTTTTAATGCAGAAACTGAACGAGTTGACATTGGCAAGTTGTTCCAGTACAAACAAATCTTAAAAATCAGTCAACACCACATATTACCCAACTTTGTGCTAAAAAGAAAAAAATACTACTCTGTCTCCACATGTCAATTTAACAAATTCAAGATTTGCATTGCCTTGCCTTATAAATAGAGATTTTTTTAAACGCACAACCACAACCCGTTTTTAACCACTTTGTTTTTATTTTACTTTAACTGTACAGCTGGGTACAATGGATAGGCATTAAAAGAGGGCAAGCCCCTGTAATGGGGGAAGGTCTACAGTAAGTGAAGGGATCACTGCGACTACAGACAGCAGAGTTACTCCACCACCGATGACTTAATCCGGCCTCAACCTCTGTCTGTTAAAGTGCAGCTATCCCGTTCTCATGAAGGTGTATCTTAAGGTTCTTCATGTCCGGATCTCCAGCCATCTGATGTACGTCAGGAGACCCCACGTAATTGCCTCTGCAATTGTCTGCCCCACCCTGCAAAACCACCACAGCATGCTTTTACAAACTCATTATGTGATGCAAGGGCCAACAACCAAATGGAAGAAGCCTGTTTAAAGCGCAAAGAGAGCTGCAACGTTACCATTCCCTGTGTTGCGACACGCCACATCAGTAATCAAATGCCGTGGACGGAATTGGGCCCTCTTCACCGAACCGTGGTAATCAGTGAATAGATAGCTCTCCCAGTGTGGCATCCGGAAGTTAAAACAGGTTGCCGCGCCGTTATAAACTATTTTTGCGCCATTTCAGATGCTCTACCTTGCACTCCTCCTCAGCAAAACTAAAGGTAAGCAGCACCTTGTTTGTGGTATTACAAAGTCCAACCCTGACCTTTCTGAAGTATGCGTGTATCGTGAGGCACGTCTGCAATGAGTTGGACCCCCAGGTACCGTAAAAAGCTGGCCCAGGCAAGTTTAAATTTTGAACAATCGAAAACCGTTGTAAACGCCGCTTGCCGGTTTTCGCAAGTGTAAATTGTAAACAGTAAAAAGAAAATGCTTCAAAATGGAGTGTTCAAGTATCAAACTTAGTATATACTGCATTACCAATAATATTTGGGTGTTATTTACCGGGAACCGATTTCTGTGAATACTGCAAATATTGATAAAGATTGAGATCGACCCAGCCTTACCGATTATATTTTCTGTGTGATCATTATCCGTTGCTGTCAGATCGTGACGTACGTTGACTTTTTTGCTTTTTAAGTTTTGGGTTGAAAACCCAATTGGTTGAAACTTTGAACTGTTGTTAATCCGTAACACATACAAGATGTGAACCACTTTAAATAATTACGAAGCCGAGGTTATCTTCTTACGCAAACCACGCAACAATTGACATTCTTTTATGTGTCGGCTATCATCTACTTCAAGAGTGCTCGATAAAGATTGTGTATGTTAATTTGGTGTTGAGATTAGGGGAACTTTATTTTTTATTAATTTTATTTTTTCAATTATAGCTAATCTAAACGGAAATGGTGTATGAGGCTGTCTTTTAATCCCCACAAATTGTATTTGTTGATGAATTGTATGTAAATAAGCTGTATTAAGGACATGCCCGTGAACTCGATTCTTCTAACTTTTGTCATTAAGAATAAAATTGGGCTGATCTGCTGAAAGAAACTATTGTGTGTGAAAGCAATTTGACCAAAATGTAAATTTTTTTTTACATCTTGCCGTTTACATTACAACAAACTGGTTCTATACAGGGTGAACAAAAAGTCTTAGTCCATATGAACAGTTTGAAGGAGGAAATATATCTTGGAGGACACAGCATGATACAACAGCTCGTGGACCATTTGGATCGTTGACCTTGACAACATGTCCATTCACAGTGTTAACTTCTGAAGTATGGTGTATTGGAATATAAAAATTGGTCAAAATGTAGCGAAAATATTATTTTTAGCGGTTGGGCCAAGATTTGGATAAAATAGTTATACAGGTGATAATTTATGGCACCCGCACACGCATGCAAATCAAATGTTTAACTTTGCATGGCCATAGTAGTGTAGAATATGACGAAAAGAACCATAAATCAATACAAAAAATGTGGCATTCGGGGCGATCATGATTTACAGTAGGGATAGTCCGATACTGATATCGTTATCATCCCTATTTATCAGTATTTTTGCCATATCGGTATCGGACCATTGTAAGGCTTCGGATACAGATATTCATTATGCCAAGAAACACAACCGTCTTCCCTGCAAAACTGACACCAAGCATGACAAAAGCAACAACCAGGCGAGAAAAGCAAAGCTATATGCTCAGTTTGTAATGAAAATGTCGCATGTGATAATTCTAACGCTCTTCAGTTTCCGAGATGATTAGGAATAGTAAAAATGCTGTTATTGCTGCACAGAACTTTTTGGATAATCTCAGTAGTTGGAACCCATGCAAAACCAGAAACTGAAGTAATTATTATAGACATCAGTATTGGCATCGGATCGGTAAAAAGTTGTATCGGCCGACCCCCAATTTACAGACGCAGAAGGGTATAGAAAGGGTGACAGTTGTGACCCTTAACACCCATCCTAAATGGTAAAAAAAAAAAAATGCTTCTAAAACGAACCAAAAAAAAAGTGACCCAGAGCACTGATCACAAAAAATGCGAGAGAAAAAGAAATTTTCTGATTTTGTTTTGAAACTTATCAAAGAAGAAGCGGTGAACATCAGGTGATAGGTCTTCGACACTTCAACCACTCAGTTTGATAAGAAAAATTCGGTGCACTCAACATAAGGTTGTACTATTAATTATAAGTATCACGAGGTGTCACTTTTGATGGTAAGAAAACCTAATCAAAGCCACAAATTGTGTAAAAGATGGAGTAAGAATGAGGTCTGCACAGTTCTCGTTTAAGCCGATCACTGTAACCGTTGTCATAAAGTCCAAGGTGAATGATCGCTGTACAGTGTAACGGTTGCAATTAGGTGAAGACAACGATGTAATTAACATCAATTAACAGTACTTAACCTTCGCCGTGTCTAGAGGTGGTTCTAGTCCGTTAATCCTATTTGTAATATTCAATTTATTAACAAACAAAAGTCACTAGAAAAACACTTTCACAACAAAAGACACTCAAACTGTCTAGCGAATTTTCTATAGTCAACTATCTTCCTCAGGCCTTGACCCTTAAAAGTGTGGGCGACGAGTATACTCGCCAAAAACACAAGCACAGCTTTGAGTCCTAAAAACAGTATACTCGCCAAAAACCCAAGCACAGCTTTGAGTCCTAAAAACAGAGTCCAAAATTAATTCAGCAGTTAAAGGGTTAAAGTGAGTTTGGATTCTGTTTACATCTCCGTTATCATCTGCTTTTTCTTTGCCATGCTCCAATAAAAAAAGTTCCATTAAAGAAATTGTAATAAGCGCAAAGAAAGAAATTACCCCAAAAAAAATACAAGGCGGCTGAGACTATACGAAATGATTGCAGATTATTGTATTTGTGCAATACTAGAGGAAATATACAAGTATCATCACATGCAAACTACTGAAATGATCGTGGAAGAGTCCGATAGTCACCAACACATGCACAAAATACATGAAGCAAAAAAAGAATCCTTGAACGTAAAGTACGTCGAACAAAAAAAAAACCATGCCCATTGCAGGACATGCTGTCCGTACTTTGACGATTGGCCTGTGCTGTGATCACTCAGTTAAGTTTACAGCAGTTCCTCCAGTGCATTTACATGATAGTGCATTTACACGATAGTGAGAATTCGTGGGGTCATCGTGAAAAATAATGTGCCCCTTTCCACACGGTATCTTCTATCATAACGGCGCCGCTTCCGTCTAGTCCCGCTGGTCAGCCCAAATCCATGATGGGACCCATTTGTTTACCTTTTTCCCGAAGACGTCCCGTAGTCTTGCATGAAAAGAATCTGCTCAACTTACCCTCATTTATCGCGGTAATTTCTCCAATTTACGGTGGTGCAATTGGTATGTGTTGAAGCTGTTCCTTCCTGAAACACGAAAAGGATCACTGAAATGAGCTTGCAGGCTCCTGGAGATCCCTTTAACAGCTGAGCTGAAAACGTGACTTTTCTTGGTCACTGTCTCCCAATTCCAAATGAATCCGATGCTTGTCATAATAAATTTTGTGGCAATCTCATGAATGCGTCATGAATCGTTAGCTTGATGGTGCAAACTTATCTCTTCATGATGTCGTCCTGCATGGTTGCGCATTCCGACGCCTTTATAGGATGCCTGGCCCCTTTAATCATGGCCAATTCCGTAGCCGAAAGCTTAGTCAGGTCCCTCCCCAGGTACGACATCGTCAATGACGTACTCCTTACCTCATTAATTCTAAGGCTGCGTAGAATCATCGTGATACTTTTGTTAATTGATTGTCAAATCTTACTGGGGCTTGTAGGCCGTGGTATGGTTAGCCTCTACCCCCAGCTATGGTTTTAATTTGATAAGAATATTGATCCACGATCCGAAATCAGCCTGATAGGATTATCCCATCGTCTGCAAACGTCACATAAGTAGTTGATAATCTGTGGTGCCTTGGCTAATCTTAGCCCCAAAATTTCGGCAATCCCGAAAATTCGCACACGACCACTAACAAATATCTAAACACACCCTGCTCTCTAGCGAACAACAGGCCCCATTATGTCATGTCGCTTTGCTCCAAGGCCGTCAGTGTGATTCTACGACCTTCAAAAATACGGGCGGCGTCTTGTGTACGGCCTTGCAAATTTGACACTTCACATGTCCTTATGTACTTGGCAACACTGCGTCATATGCCGTCTAACGTGCAGTGGCTCTTCAACGCATTCGAGTTTTAAAAGTGGATGTTTCCAATAGAATTGTGTACCACCTCCACACACCAGGAGTGTAATGCTTCCGGGATGATTACTCTTGCATGTAGAATTTCAGCATTAGTATCCCGTATGTCTTTTGGCATAAACTAACACGCACACACACACAGACACCATTCATCACAGCATAGTAACTCGTGGCAACCTGCGATCTTGATTACCAGCCTCATTCTCCTTTAAAATCTACTGAAGCCGGCATTGTGCCCCTTTGTCACAACGTTGAGCTTCTCAGATTTCTTCCACAGTAGGAATATGTAGCGAGCTCGTGTCAACAAGCTCAACATCGTCGTTTTCTGTTGATAGCTTCTTTCCAACCTTAGTGGTGCCATCCACTCCTCGAACAGAACGCGTTTGCAAAGCCATTGTGTATGGCACAAAGCCGCAGCTTCTGCATTCAACATTGTTTCTAACTTCTGTGCATACCATGCAACAATGTTCATCCAGAACGCGACCCTTTTCTTCTGGCTGCTACCTAGTGGCTGGTGATGCCCCTAAAGTATATATTTTCGGTGCCTTGCTTTTGTCGATCGCCCTACCCTGGAGGGTGTCAGTTCCGGCGCATCCTAAGCCTAACTTCGAGGACTGCGTAGTCATATATATTAGTGAAACTAGAAAAGGAGAGAACTAGGTTGATTCAACACAAGACGAACGTCAGAAATACTGTGGAAGACGACGGCATTGCAGTCCATTGGGTGGCAACTCGTCACAAGATTGAATGGAGCAGTAACGTTGATTATATCGAATTCAACAAGAGATAACCACCTTAGATGCCTTGAATCTATTGCCACTCATTACCACGAAGTCCAACACGTACCCCTCATGAACATCCAAGTCCCATCCCATCCAAACGTTAAACATCTTGCAGGAAAGAACTTGAAATAGTAACTTGACAAGACATGGAAGCATGGAACAACAAGACCGCCACACGAATAAAAGAGACTATGGAGTCTGGCAAATTCAAATTTCGTACGTGAGCAAGAATGACCAGAGGAAAGCACCGAGCTTTGGAGCACCTCAAAAATTTGCAAGACTGTGTGAAAGTGTGCGTTAATGGAGAACTTTGACAAATTTGGAGCGCGTACAAAAGCTATTTTTGGTATATTGTTTTGAATAATCTATTCAATCGTCTCCAAATTAGGAACAAGGCAATTTGAAGAAATTTTAATTGGCCAAGCTTTGCTTTCAAGTGAAATTATTTGTGTAGTCCAAGTGGGCAATAAACAACAAAGTTGTCATCCTCGAATAAAAAGTTAAAATAAAGCAATAAACAACAAAGTTGTCATCCTCGAATAAAAAGTTAAAATAAAAATCTTTGCTTAAATTAGGTAAAATCCTATGTTCAAAAAATAAAATTGGGCCAACCATTGTGATGGCGAAATACTCTTTAATTATCAAACTCTAGGAATTTACAGTTCCAAGACCTAACTCGGTGGCAGTGACATTGTAGTAGTGACTATCCAAAGTTGTTTCTGCAATTATACGTAGGCTAGTTACCTAAGTACTAAGGCTGTACCGAACCGAACAAACCGAACCGAACATGGCCGAACAGAGGGTGTTCGGTTCGGTTCGGTTCGGTGTTCGGCCTTTCAAACGCAAAATACCAAACCGAACATATTTTCACTTCTAATCGACGGATTTTGATGTTTGAATACACCATTTTGAAGGTTTTTTCGCCAGCTTTCTGTTGGTCCAAACCACAAGTTCCTAGCTCTAACGGTTCAGAAGTTATAAGGGAAAATGTGAAAGTAGTGGAGAATTTTTTTATGTTTAAACAGAGTTTCAACATCTATGGACTGACAAGTCCATGTGAAAATACCTACATTTGTTAAGAAACTTGTGCTTTGATGACTCTTTGTGAACTAAGTTCTTTTACATTTTAGTTTAAGATAGATTGGTTTGGTACATTTTTGTTCGGTTCGGAAGTGTTCGGTGTTCAGCTTATTTAAGGTCTGTTCGGTTTGGTTCGGTTCGGCTGAAAAACTCTCGTTCGGTACAGCCTTACTAAGTACTAACAGGCCGGACTTGTGGGTTGGTAGGTGGTAAAGACAGATGCAAACCTATTCCCGTTTCTGTTGGGACTTCCTCTTATCACCTGATTTCAGGCTGTTGCTTTCAGAGGTAGCGTTCAATTCCCACTCGGGTAGTTTTAACAAGTCCAAAAGGCAACCTGAATAGGTTTTCATCTGAATTAATTTCGCAAGTTTAACTTTTTTTTAATAAAATTAAAATTATTCAAATAAGGACATCCACCTTTCCAAAGTAAGAATTTAATGCACTAAACCAATAACAATACTACTATTACATACAAGTGCTATTCCTAATTTTGAGGTTGCAGCGAATGGAGTCTTATTTTGGCTTCAGAATCCTTTTGCATTTTATCTAGTTTTTCAAGCGTGACGGATTTGATCGGCATAAGTTTCGGTTTACACAAGACGAGATGTGGCACGTCTTCCTGGAAGAGTAAGCCCTTTTTTGGAAGAACTTCTTTGAAGTTTGGCTTATGACTGTGTTCTGGCATGCTGGGTTCTGGAAATAAAAAAAAAAAGTACATATGCACATTTTTACACAGAGCAATATTTTTTGTTCCTTCCAAGGTCCAGCTATCCCTACGTTACATACGTAAACATGTAGAGTTGTACATTGTCTGATGGATCCCAAAAATTATTTAACATTTATCTTTGTTGTTGTTGTCTTATTCAAAAGAGATTTAAAAAAAGGACTTAAGATGTAAATTTATTTCCGTTGTCTTTTGAACTTATATGTCAGGCAGCCCAAGTTGGAATTGAACTCTCAACCTTAGAGACCAAGGCATAAGGCCAATAAAAATAAATACCTTGTTTCTCATTAAGTGCACAAACTGAAAGTCCCTGCAGGCAGGTGTCTTTATTTGTTTAACCTCTTAAAGTCTGATGCGATGCAGCGATGTTTTTTTTATGGTGGGGATATTTTTTCTTTTGTGGAACTTCCCTAAAAATGCGATAAAACATGAAAAACGCATATTTTAAAATCTGCTTTTTGCAGGCATAAAATATGACCGAATTTCCAAGGTTTTAACGTGTGAACTGTGTATGCAACATCAAATAAAATAGTGCATCCTAAAAAAAAAATTGATGATACTAAAAAAAAAAATTCAAATCACAAAATCAGTTCTTTCCTTGCGTTGTTAAAAGCCAATTCAAAAAAACCTATAATAATGTGCAAATGAAATAAATTTAACACTTGGGAGTTCACAGTATTAGCCAAGGTTAAGATGGTGTTATTGTTTGGCCATTCTTTGCCTGAAAAGTACCCTTTCATTTGCCTACAACCAGCCTAGTGCTGAACAACAGGCTGCCGGCACGTTTAATACCCAATCTGAAGTTAAAATAAAAAGTAAATTTTTAGTGATTTGATCCGCAATTTTTTATTTATATTTATTCATTTTAAACAATAAAAATGGTATTTGCCGGCCCTCTGCTCGGCCGGCTGAAAATCGTGTCTAGTGCCTGGAGGAAACGTACATTACCGGTGTTTATTTGCATTCCTTCCCGAAGGGATGCTTCTCTCTGCAGGTTCTTAAAGTTGACACTAGATGACTAGCTGCGTAACCCGGTCCTGGCATAGCAGGCGAAGAGGAAGGCAAAGCGTAGCGAAGCGCAACCGTTCCCGGTCACGCTGGAGGAAAAAGATGGCAGGCCGGCCTCGCCCCAATGCTTTTATTGAGGGGCTGCGCACATGCACTGACTGGGTTATGCAGCTGGCCATCTAGTGTCAACTTTAAGAACCTCCAGACAGAAGCATCCCTTCGGGAAGGAATGCAAATGAACACAGGTTCTTTATTTCCGAACGGACACTAGAAAGGAGTGATGGGGCCCGTAATTATTGATGTGGGTACTTATGAGAAACAATGTTATTTTTTTCGCGGCCTAAGTCATACTCACACAGCCAAAATAAAACAGCCGTAGCCATCATTCAACACGCACACACATGTCAGCACATACTTTTCAGTCATCACTGCAGGGACGCTTGTTTGCGCATCACACACCAAGTGAACAGAAAGGAACACACAATAAAGTGTGAAACCAGGAATAAACAGGACTGAAAGCCAAATCGGCTTGATAAAGTGAAAAATTAATACAGATGCACACCTATTTCTGTTGTCTTTTGGACTTAATCCCAGCTAAATTTCAGTTCACGCTCAGGTAGTCTTAACATTTAAGTCCAAAAGTCAATGGAAATAGGTTTACATCTGTATTTGTAACTTATTAACCGATTTGGTTCTCAGTCCCGTTTATTCTTGATGTATGGTGCGTAAACTGTAATGTGTTACCAGACAGCAGACAAGATTGCAGTGTTAATGCACAATTCTCCTTGTGTCTTACCACGTAGCTAAGCAAGGGACTATATGTAGCGAACGCTTGCGTATTAGGCCTAACGACAATTGTTAATTGTGTTGTCCTTATCAGCCTCAGCGACTTGCTAGGACGAACCCGAAGCACCAAATGAGGACTCCTTGTTCTCGAGCGCCTTTTATATGCACAAGAACAATGGGCTCCTGCCAGGGTAACGTGCCGTGCGTACGAAGCGGATTCAATTGGTTTGAATAGGTGGTCTCGCTCCGAGCGTGGCAACCGCGCGCTTGGCCTTCAGCTGTGTTAGCAGCTGATGGACGAGTGTCAAGTCGCTTCCATAACTGCAAGGCGCACCTTTAAGTGTTGGCTTCGTGGTGCACCTTTCATTTCTGGCTTCGTGGTGCACCTTTCATTTCATGTTACATCTAAGTTTTTGCTTAAAAGAGAGCAGACCAACCTAAGTACTCGTTACTTCGTATCCACGCAGTAAGATTTGAGAACACAATAAACAAACATTTATTCAATGAAACTAAATCTATGCTGGAGTTTTACGAGCCTTGTGTATCTTCCTTTTATTCTATGAATTTGACATGATGTAAATGCACCGTCATCTGATAACACCTAAAAGTGGCAAGGAATCAATTAGGCCAAACAACAAAAATTGTTTGGTTTGTGTTATGCAGTTAAAAAAAATAGGGTCGGTCGGTCGGAAAATTATTTTTTATACTTTTTTTTTGTTACTAAATCAGAAAGTCTTTACTTCAAAAATTGTAATTTATTATTATATGATTTTCTTCATTAATGTAACTTATTTTTTAATCGATGGCATTGTTTTCTGTGGCTTTGTTGTGTTGCTGCCGATCGCTGATGGTTAGGTGTCGGGATGCGCCCGTAGCATCCTAACATTAACTGATTCGGTCATTGACGATTGTACATAAAGGTTCACATACAATTTGAACACTACATACTCACGACTGCGCAGCACTTAACTTGTGAGTCTCGACCATCTATACCTAAGAGCGCTCGGTATACCTTGCAATTCAGGAATGAGAGGGCAAGGGATGATGGTACTAATGCTGTCTACACATACAGTTGGCCATCACAATACTCCCCTTCCCCCCAACCCAGCCACCTCTTGAAAGTACTGGGCATCTCGGAAGAAAAACAAATGTTACAGAGTAATGGCCAAATAATGACCAAAAAATTGCCAAAAGGAGACATACATATCAGTGCCATCATCCCTTGCTCTCCCACTCCGGATAATTTTAGGCACACCAGCTTCCGGGAATGAGTAATCCAGAAGTGTGCGGGTCTGCTTGGACTAAGTACACTCTCTTCAAGAAGGACAATTTGCTTACATCTACCCGTAACGTCAAAGTTTGCTGGTCTTCTATTGGTGATCGCAGAGCCAGTTCAAATTTCCTGTAGTCGGCAAGATTAAACGAGCAACGAAGGCAAAACGACAGCAAGATGAGCGAAACAAGAGCAGCATTTGATGAGCAGGGAGATATTCGCCACCACTGCGCAGTTGGAGGAACTGCCAGTCTCCTAGTTTCTAAAGGACACAAGTTGCATGGCGGCTGTGTAAGTAGATCTTCCTTCTCAAGTAGAGTAGTTCGTTGAAGCTGTCAGTGTGAAGAACTGATGTGTGATGACGAGCAATGTAACTAAATTGTCAAGTAAACCCTTCGTTTTAAGCCTCAGAATATGGTAATTTAGTGCTGAAGATGTAACGGTGTCACCCCTCATCTCTCTCCGATCTCAGCTGGCCTTGCATCCCAGCAGACGTGGGCTAGAGATCAGTGCCGAGTTCGCTGGACGTGACACACAATGCAGATGGTACGCCGAAATGTGGCGGATAAGTAATTGTAACCATAGACAAGAATTAAACCATTAGAAAATCTCTGATTCGAGTGGAGAAATTTTCTGTGAGCAGACCTCACAAGGGATGTTCAGTGCCATTCTAACATTGGTTGGGTCGGTTAGGTTAAGATTAGTACGATTTTTAGCCAACGTTAATCGCTATTAATTACCCAAATTTCCAGTGCTTTAAATGCCATTTTTGAGGACTACAATTGCAATTTTACTCTAGTCTGGACACCCTCCACTGAAAATCCCTGCACCACCCTATTTCAGCTTACCCCCCCCCCCCCCGGGGGGTGCATAATATCTGGTCCTTTAGCAAAACAGCAACGGTAATTTAGTTCATCAAAAAAATACCGGTAATTAATTAAATGAAGAAGTAGACCCCTGCTCTGCTACTAGTCTATAGTAGGGCCTACTATTGTTTTGGTCGCGTATGGCGATCACCATGGCAACTCGGTAAGCAAAATAAGCAATTAGCCAAACACACATAGGCCAAAATTTAGAAGTGTTCCTTCGGTATAAGCCACATTTGTCGAGATTTGCTACTTACCAAATCTAATTTAAATGTAGTCGTACCGGAACCTACACTTTTTTTTCCAGTTACTATGTTCTTTTCATACAAAAGAAAAAGGTGTACGTCTAACCATGGTCTAACCAAGAACCACACCAGCTAATGACGTAGAATTTTTTTTTAATAAAATATAATACACAATATTGTAATCTTTTATTTTATTTACCGCAAACTTTTGTAAGAAACCTATGGCGGCGCTGCATACGACTTTCTTTAGTTCATATACAATGTTTAGAAAAGGTGAGTACTTCCGGGTCTAGAATTGCAGTAATGATTAGCACAACTGAAAACTACAATCTACAACTAAAACCTTTATTTATTAATTTTAGATTATGTTAAGTTAGATTGCTTAAATTAAGTTGAAGTTATAAAATAAGTTGGGTTGAAATAAATAATGTGGAGTCGTTTACAACTGGGGTCTTCAATTGCGCTAATAACCGATGATATTTCCTCTGCACGAATTAGTTCCGGAAGTAGACTTGTCCCATGTTGTGGTTTGAGGGAAGAATGGTTTGAGTGCCCATCATCAACTCGTCTGGAGGAGATCAGCTGGAGCATCTTCCTCTCAGAACCAAAATAAGGACGAGAAAATAATAATCGAGGATTCATAAAATCTTTAAAAAGGTAACAGTAATCAGGTGTTGCACAGTCATATGTGTAATTTGGTATAGCAATGTTGAAATAGCAAATATTTTCGTGATTTTTAAGGGTTTTTAAAAAAAGCTTTCGTTCATTCATCATTGAGGAGAATCTGCAGACGCCGCCAGAACTAACAGACGTGAATAATTTTTAAAGGCACGCCTCCTTTATTGTTTGATTTCATAAAGAGGACCTTAATTGGAATGAAGACGAAAATAATAATGAGGTGCAGCAAACAGATATCTGCAGTCAACTTCTAAGTCCAGGTATGTAGAAATTTTCTAATTTTGGATTGCACGATCTTCTCAAATTTGTTTGTAGGTGTTTTTCTTTAAATACCGGTTGTGGAGTTTCTGACGTGTAGCGGTCCTTGGTAGGCCTTGGAGCCGCTGTGAAAGTGACCCCCGCGAAACCACCCCCAAAACGTGTAATTGTTAAAAGCTCCATGTTGTTTCATCTGTAGTGGATTTTTTTAGGGAAATCCTTGAGTTGGGCTGCTGTACGCCAACTAAATAAACACCGTAGTATAAAAAATAAAGATCCTGATGCAAATACATTATTTTCAACTTGTTTAAACAATATTCCGTGCAATATGCAGTGAAACAATATTCAAGAAAGCAATCTGGAACTTATAGGATTTTAGATGTATGTATGTATTCTTTGTGCTTTTGACTATTTATTTTTATAGTATGTTAAACAGTTGGTTAAGGTGGCCTGATGCTTAGCACACTCCCGGATTCGAGCTTAAAGAGGATAAATAAAAAGTAAGCAGAATCTGGCTAAATGTAGTCAAGAATTTATATTCTTGATCTAGCATATCTAGTACCATCTACCACTTGTTTGCATCAGGCAAAATAATGTACAATGCCATTTCGTTTTACAAAACAAACAAGCCACGAGCTGTCTTAATAATTGAATGAAAATTTGGTACGTCTTCATGTACCTGGGAGCAAGCTACAGGTTAACAATATCACTGCTGCTAGATGGCGCCAGCGTATTTTTGAATGGTTTTCAATCAGTGATAGTGCCCCTTTTACCTTGACCAACCCAAACTTTTTCCGGAGGAGAAGACCCTCTGATTACCTTGTACTCGTGTCGATTGTGGTGGGTAAAATATATTAGTTATTTCTGATTAGCAAAATTTTCCCATCTCGCCTCCTGGAGCATTGGCTTCGTCTGGACGCGCGTCAAACTTCCTGTATGTTGAACAGTAGTTCAAAAGACATTTTGTACACAATGTATTAATTCCGATTGGTGACCTGATTTCTATGCAATCATATCTGCCTATCTGGAGTTAACTAGTCTGGTGGGGGAATAAATACCCTTCAAATAAATCGTCTATCTATTTTTGTCGATAATCAACAAGAAGTAGAATGATCATAAGGTTGTACTCCCCACCATTACTGAATCCCTGTTACAAATCAACGATGAAAATGTAATCGCTAGGAGATTTTGTTGTTGTTGCAAGCAGTATTGTGTAGCCCACGTCTTATTGTGCACCAGGCGTGATATCTGGAGGCGTCCCTAGAGGGCACCAACTCCTGACTGTGTCCTCAACCTCCCATCTGCCAACAATGTTCCAAGTGAGGTTCTCACATAGCCAAAATTAGAAGGTCGGGCCATGCCAAGATACTGAAATGTGCAGTGCACTTTGTGCCATAATAAAACGTGCAAGGTTTGCTTTTTTAATCAGTGTGGACTTCAGTTGTTCATTGGAAGCGGCTATCTGGATAACACAGGGCCTCCCGGACAAGAACGGCACCTGTACAAAGAGATTGTGAATTCAGGAACACAAGAGACGAGCCGACCACGAGGCACAGTGATGAGCAGCGATCGTCTGCTTCCAACAACGCATCCTTTTATTTTCATTTTTTGAGCAATAATGAAAACAATTGTCTGATAGTGAATTCAGAACACCATCGGACTTTGCATTGTTGCAATCCCACGCTTTAAAGAAAAAAATTTGAACAAATACTTCGATTGTGTACATAAAATTGCCCCCGAGCCATGTAAAAAACTGTGTTGTACTACTGAATTTTCTATTTATTCGTACTTCTCTGAACTCTTCACGTCCATTACAGGAAATTCTTATTGAACTTTGACAATTCCTGTGTGAGGACTATGTTCTCTGCAGGCCATCATTCAAAACTGAACACATTCACTCGCAACACACTTGTGTGACGTCGAAGACTTTCCTGCGCTCTGTCCATCAAAGCGGAGGGCTACGTTGTTTCTACCACCGCTGGTGGTCTAACTACAATGTGGCAGAGGAGGCAACCTTCTCCACTTTTAAACGCGTCTCCTGCCTACGAACGTATCGAATGATTAGTGATCCTCGTAGTCCATATGCCACGCATCCGTGGAACGGGCCATCAATTTTATTCTCAGGATGCGCTGTTCAATCCCTCGTTGTAAGGCCCATCTTTGCCGTGGTGGTGTACTAGGGGGTTCTGAAGTTCCCCTCAAATTAGACTGACCTGTATGGGCTCCAACCAAAGTTTCTGAAACTTTTCTTTTCAACAGAAGAGGAAAGGTAGCCTGACCATCTCAATTTGCACCTTTCCCAGAAGTGAATTTTCTTCCCCATGCCGCCCTCTTGAATTTGGTACTACACTCCGTGCCCCAAAGAACTACGAAACTCTTGAAAACTTTCAGTTGATGGGGATTAGGCCGGGATTGACTTAATGTATACGACAGTCACAGCTTACTTGGAAGCAACTGCAGCTCCAGTTTGTTCTGATGACACTGCCAATAAAAAGTTGGAAGACAATTTGGTCCTCCTGAGGAAAGTTGCTGAATGCTCGGCTGATGCCACTGAATGTAGAATGCAACGTGACGCTGTCCTGCTTCTGCAGCAGGGTTAGTTACACTTCTAGAATTTCGTACCCTCCTCTACCACGAGGCTTCCACTTTAGTTTCTTCACTCTGTTTCTCTGCATCTTAGGTCCTTCTTCAACCGCAACCACAGAAGAAAAGGGCACAACCCCTTCAGGAAAATAAGATAATTCCCATAAATCGCTGTGGTTGCTGAGGACGTTGGCATGGAAGAGCTTCTGCTAGACAAGGTGCTCGAAATTCCGACAAGCAGACTTCTCAAAAATCCCCTGCCCGCCGAGGGAAAGAAGCTAGAATAACTGATGTCCTGGATCCCTTTTAACTACTTTTCATGCACTGAATTTTGGTTGGTGGCCCCGCCTACAAAAACTTGTAGAAGTCTGAGCAAGACTACCGATGACCCTTGGATCGTGTCAGTAATCTCACATGGCTACAGACCAAAGTTCAAGAAGGAGCCAAAGCTGATAAGATCTCCATCTTGGGAAAGCCTAAAGAATCCAAGTCAGGAGATTTGCCAGTTTGGACAACATCCGGTTTCTCCAGCCCATCTTTCTCTCACCGAAGAAGTAGTGGGGAATCCATAACCTTCAAGATAGAAATCCTGACTTTAATACGAAATTCAGTGCAAAAAGGGGAGTTCACAGCGTCGGTAGAACTCGAAGACTTCATGTTCCCCTTCACCATTATTCTACCATTATTCATTTTTTTGTCATTACAGAAAAAGTTTTTTTTCCCAAGGTTCTACCTTGTGGTCTAACCACAGGTCAGGCCTCTTTAAGGCCTTAACGAAGCCAGTAATATCAGCTCTTCATCCCAGATGGGTCCATGCCTACCTGAACAACTGGCGTCTCCGGAACAAACACCTCTCAAGATCAACACCAACTTAGACCAGACTCTACAGTTCCTGTTCAACCTGGGTTTTGCCGTAAATTGAAAAAAAGTCCGATTGCCTCCCGATGTCGTCATTCCTATTCTTAGGCACGGCCTTCAATCTGGACGAATTTACCATCTGCCCATCAGAGGAGAGGAATTGCACATCAAGGAAGAAACTTTGAACCTTCTGGCTATGCAGAATTTTTACTTGAGGACCGTCTGAAGGATGTTTGGACTTCTCGATGCCACCGCGGACTTGGTTGCTTATGGGAAAAAGAGAGTAAGAGCTCTTCATTGGCACCGAAAAGTCATTGGATCACAGGGAACCACCCTTATCTGACCAGGATTTGGTAGGTGGCAAAGGTTCCTTCGGGGACACCAACACAAATACCACCAAAGGTGTCCCTATACAAGAGCATGCCCCGTCCATGACAATCTTCACCAATGCCTCGACGAACGGCTGGGATGTTCACACTGCAACTTCCACTGCACAGGGTTTGTGGACAAGGGAAGAAAGATCTCTTTACGTCAATGTGTTGCAACTTCAGGTAGTTTTGAGAAAGTAAGTAGTTTTGAGAATTTCATGAGAAAGTAAGGAACCAACCCATTCAGGTTCACTATGACAATTCCACTGCTGTTTCCTATCTGAAGACTGGGGAAGGCACACACTCCAAGAGCCTGCACAACCAAGCATCAATGATTTTAAAGCTTGCCCTCAACCTGAACTTCTGAATATCGTCCCTCCACATTCTGAGAAACCGTAATGTACTAGCGGACAAGCGCCTCATGACAAAAATTCCATTGACAAAATGGACCATAAAGGAAGCCATCTTCCAGAAGATAGTATCTCTGTGGTGCATACCCTTCGTGGCTTTCTTTACAACACAAGAAAACTGGAGGCTTCTAGACGTCAGCAGCCCATTCTCGGGCCCGGAAGCGTGGGTAACGGATATACTCTAGACAACATCTTCGGACAGGACGTTTGCATATCTCTTCCCTATAGCAAAGACGGAGGGGATGTTCATTCTCGTAGCCCTTGTCAAATCCTTCGGTATCGAAAGACATGTCACCCGCAAGCTATTCCTACAATGGGATCTCCGTCTAGTGTTATCAAGTCTTCAAGAGAATCCTACGAACCACTTACAAGCGCTACACGGGGTCTCTTCACTAGGAAAATTGTGTTCCTTCTACTCTGGTGGCCGGGAAGAGGTTTAGTGAGCTTCAAGCCCTCCACCTGGATGAGGCTTGTCTCCATTTCGGTCTAGAATACAGTTGGGTGAGACTTTTTCCAGAGGTTCCTTCAGGACTAAAACACAGGGTCCATCCGAGGTTTCAAAATCTTTCATTGTTCCTGCTCTTGAACCACTGGCTGGAAAGGAGGACAAAAAACTCCAACGCCCCATCTGAGCCCTTTGATTCTAAGCCATCAAAGTTCCAACATGGAGAAAAGGAAGAATGGAGCTGTTCCAGCCCTATGGTTTTAACACGGGCCAGACCACTGCCGCTATCGTAGCCTCTTGGTTAACATCAGTCATTGACTTTGTGTACGAGTACAATGATTCAGCTGCCTCAGAGAATGTTAAGAAAAATGCCCATGAAATATAGGCCTTCTCTACTTCCTGGGCAGTCTACAACAACATGCCACTTGAAGAGATTCTGGTGTGTAAAACCACCTTCTCGTAAAATTATCTAAGAGATATGTCCAGCTAGTCAGACCTTCTTCGGTCCGCTCACAAGGCTCCACCAAGGCACCTACATACTAGCCAAGGAGGAGACGATGACGACAATTCACCAACCTCAAGTAGTCAGTTTTTTTACGTTGTAAAATTGAATTGGTAAGGTATTCTAAGATAAAAAAAAATACTGATTTCACATTCCCCAGCCTGAATGTTTTGTATTCCTAGAACACCACCCAACTACCTCCCCTTCCTTCCCTCATTGTTGCCACCTGACACTACATCTGGACAATTTAAATGGCGGTGCGTACCATGCATGCGTGGCATCTGAGAATTTGGTAGTTTGTTAGGCAAGAGATGCTTTTATAACTCTAGTCAGAAATTTCGTTTTAAGCAGACAATAAAAATTTGATTGGGTAGGTATTCTAGGGGTAAAAAGTTAAAACAGATTAACCAATTCAGGCTGGGAATGTGAAATCAGTTGTATTTATATGCCCTTGGCGCACTTGGATCTGTAAACGGTGTCTCATTCCCAAGCAGTATGACATGCACTTTTCATGCTTCTCATGTTGCATTTGTGTAAGTGACGTGAGATAGATAGCTCAGTTGTTTACAACAAGGATGTACTGACTTCATTTCAGCTGGCTTTGACTTACTACATTCATATGAAATGCAAGGAGAAATAGTTGCATTTAAGTATCTTTATACGTTGGGTGGTTATAGAGGTTATGAAAGCAGACAAGGCAACTATTGCCCCCCCCCCCCCCAATAAAAATGTGCCGATAACGTGTGAAACAATGTAGTTTAATTTTCACCATTGCAAACCTCCTACAATGCTGTGAACGTGTACCAAGTTATGTTGTGATATCCTTAGGCATCTTCGAGTCTCCCCGCAACCAAAAAAAAAAAAACGTACTCGTTAGCAAACCTGTACTCCCTGTATCTCGTTAATGTTTCATTTTCGGATATGGGTTTATTAGCAATAGTTGCTTGTTTTCGTGCTGTCTATAACCACCCAATGTTTGTCAATATATTTATGAGACACCCTGTGTAACCTATAACGCTTCTGATGGAATGTAACTAAGGTGTTACAGACAAAAACGAACCTTTAAAAAAGTGAAAACTGAAAAAGATATTTGTGAAAAGAACTGTGACTTGAAAAACTTAGAAAATAATTGTTGATGATGTTTGGGAACCCTGTGAAAGCCGCACCCTGTGCTCAGCCAGCCATTATAGCTGCTAAAGGGCAGGTTAGTTTTTCACACTTCTCTGCTTAGGACGGCTAGTAGGGACTCTTTCCGATGAGTCTGCTGATCAAGCTAAATTCTGAATGTCTTGCTTCAAACAACTAGCATGATCACTTTCCCTCCCATGATAACCTGCAGTTAACTTGGTAAGACGCACTTACAACGTTTACATAGGCTAATTGGTTTGGTTGCTTAAGGTATGACTCGTGCATTGCGGTACGGTTCAAGCAAATCAAAGATGTTTTGAAATTTTGTTAACTGTATTTAAGCGCAGCTTTTTAATCGTGGCTGATAGAAGCTAGACTTCTGACTTTAAAATTATCGACTCGTATGATAAAGCAGGCACTGTTTTAGTCTCACAAGCCAGTTGTGTTTCTTGCAAAGGTCGTATATCCTGCTCTAAGTGTTTCTGCCTCTGCCCCATCCGCGTTTGTTTTGTCTATTAGACTACCTATTTTTAGGTTTGAAGTTGGGGAATCGCATCAGTGGCCCAACATGATAGCTTCGTGCCGCTTATTAGTTGCACACACTGCAGTGATGTGATGGTGAATCTAGTTAAAGCTCAGTGAAGGCTGACTGCCTAGCCCCCTTTCTGATTGGGGGAGCATCACAAGCTCCCTCAGTCGTGTCTGGGATGGCTCAAAAGCGATCACATCTTCCACTTTTCAAGATGTGTCCAAAATGCTTATCGCTTTAAACGCACCGTCAATTAATATTAAAGTCTGCGCAAATACAAAGCAATAAAAAAAATAAGTACCTTATGACTTTCAACAAATGAATAACAGTTTGGTTTTAACAACGCTACTCAAGTCACTCTTCTAAATGACCCCATCCACCTGACCATATCGCTGTCAAGAATAAAGCCAGTATATTACGCACATGATCAGCTATGTGTGAACCACATCCTGGAAATTGAAAATCTTGTATCTGCATTCCACACAGTAATTCTTTTAGCATTTGTCTGAAATGTCTATATGCAGCAAATTCAGCCATTTTGCCTTTCATCAAGCGCTGTTATTCGCAGAGTTTTCTTCGCTGGAGGCTCATTCTGCTCGGTATAAAATAGGATTTCACCTCATTGCACTTAACCTTTTAAGAGGGTTTCTTCTTTAATCCAATAAGAAATCCTCTACAACACATCATCCTTCATCTAAAAAGTATGGGTAACCCTCTCCAGGCTTGTCGTCCGAGGATTGTGCTACTTATTGTTGCGAACACTTACTTTCCCAAACTCAAGAGGTACAAAGCAGTCTTGTTTATGAAAGACCTACACTTTGTTTTGAGACCTGGTCATAATTGGCCATTTCCTTAGTCAGTAAACCTCAGGCACCACCACTTCTAGCAGCGACAAAGCCAGCAAGACAAAGAACAAGTCAAAGAAATCTCATCAGAACAAGTGGATGGGGTCAGTCCTTTCAATGGTGTGGGTTTGGACGAAGCCAGAATCTTTCGGTTGGAAATAATGCTGTACTAAGGACAAAACAAGGAAACGTAAGCTATTACAACAAGACAAAGATATCAGCAAAGCACATTTTGCAGAAGAACTCTTGACTGGGACAATTGGCCAGGATTAGTCCTTTCAGTGTGAATGATACCAGAATCTATCAATGTCATCAATGTTCTGATGCTATGTTCTGTAACAGAGCCACGATTTTTGCTGAAGAGATGGGGACAAATGCAGATAAAGAGGTACTAGGGCAAGGTAGCTTTTTGACGTGCACCAAGCATTAGCCAAGGCGCAGAAGGAGAGAGAGTCAATTTTGCTAGGTAAATCCAATCGGTAATCCTAGGTTACTTTACATGCCACAATCGACATGAGCACGAGACATCAGAGGGCCCCTCTCTGCCCGAAAATGCCAGGGGTGGCTGAGGCCGGATTCGAACCCGGGACCTCTGGCACAGGAGACGGTCATGCTAACCATCAGGCCACCTTGCCCCACACTTGGGGCATGGTCTACTCCTTCCCTTACAAACAACGAATGGTGTATGGAGGAAAGGACAGCTTCCCTTCTGGCCCCTATCCAAGTACCACCACTGGCTATGTACGGTTTATTTAACCTCTCTCTACTTCACTTCGACTCGGAGTAATTCAAATGTATTCAGGTATCACAATGGCAGTTGTATACTGAATTATGACCTCTATTTAGAACATGGAAGACAGTGTCTTGCTGCAATGTTTTGGCCAGAACCATAGCCTCAAACAGTTACTAAACAACCCTAACTGGAGGTCGTAAACTACCACTTGTCATTCCTAAGCTACCACCAGGAACTCTAAAACTTCCATAACAGTGCTCAATGACAGCCACAGTGTACATTATCTTTATTTAATTTATTTTGTACAACTGAAACTGAACTGGGAAAGGGGGCAGGTAGATTCATCCAATCATACGCAGATTTGAAGCAATTTTGTAGATAAGACTACAGAGTTGCATTGCTGCCCCTTTGGTTTCCCTGCATCATTTACTTTGTTGAAATGCCACATTCGGTTGCATTTTATGTTCTAGTTTCAGTTATGGAAAATAGTTTAATCAGATGTTATTTTGTAGTAATTGTGATGTGATCTTGAACTTTATATTTTTTATGTTCTTTTCCTTTCTCCATTTTCGCATTTCGATGATCTTGAACAATACTATCAAGGACACTGAAATTGCCCCTGAATCAAGAATAAATGGTTAGCATATTGTAGGTGTAGGATATATATAGGAATATATACATATTCCTATGTTGTTGCAGATTTGTTTCCCCACCCTGTAAACCAAAGAAGCCAATATAGAGCACAGAGATCAGTGGGCTTCCCTGCAATGCATTGAAACAAAGCCTGCCTGTGCACCGATTCGTGATTCTTATTAGAGAGCAGTGATTTTTTTTGCTGATTTATTATCTGTTTGTAGAAATTTTCCATTTGTAGAAAACTTAGCTAAGAGAAGAACAACTTGTATTGCCTACAATAAGAAATACTGATTTGCCAACATACATACTGCCATTATCTGCCCATGATACTGCCAATATACAAATTTGTAAAAAGTTTTTTTTAGAAACTCTACATGATCATGGTAACCTAGTTTTCCCTCGGAAGGTGTGAAAGATGAAAGAAGGATATGTTTGTGTATTTAGTGTGGTAGCAATCCAAGAATAGCCAAATGGCACCACATCAGTTTAAAAGAGAACAGGACTAATTTTAGATATGATGAGTGAAGTCGTGTGCTGCTGCTGCTTTGAGAACTCAAGTGTTTTCTTCACTCGGCTCATGTCTAAGTGGTTGCTTGCTGGCTTGTAAAGTGTGTGTTTTATACCACATAGTGATAACCAGTGTTTAAAACACGGAATAGTTAAAGTAAGCAACATTTTTTCTATCATTCGTTCATTTGCTATCTTGTTTATCAAATCATGCCAGGTTGTGTGTTTTCATTTTCACTTTTCTTTTTTGGTGAGTGATGCTAATGACACTAAAGTAAAAAAAAAATATTGTTTTTTACTCCGACTCCTTATTTCTGGCGTGACACTGAAAATACAAACAGTCAATGTGTCGGCTACTCTCCTTTATTATGCATTAACGTTTATGAAAAGAGTAAACCAGCCTACTTGATTAGATACAATTATATGACTGACGGTAGTTAAGGGGTATATCGGCTGCTTGTTTTGGCACAATGTTTTATTATTTGGTTAGGAAACCCCAGCCTATATTAAAGTTTGGTTCTGTTGTGCTGGTAACAAAAAGCTAGCCCAGATTAGAACTGTTTTTCCAGCTGTCATAACGATTACAGCCATAGTAAAGAAGCAAGTGTCACTTTCAAATCTGGCAATATTAAAGGGACAATTATAGTTATAGTGTGATACAAGCAAAAAGCATAGTAGAACCAACATTGGGAATGGCTAAGTCATTCAGTGTAAGAGGGCTAAGATCACTTTTGTTCCGTGCTGTTAGTTGTCACTTCCTTGCTAGTATTGTTAAATTGTTGTCCAGGGCACTTGTATCATTTTTTCTTCTCAAGAATGCACAAGAGGTGAGAATGGGTTGTTTTACCAACCCACTTATGACTCACCCAATTTACAGGTTAAAACTCACTACAACTGTTAATGTACAATTAGAAAATGACAAAAGGCCTGTTTTTTCCTAAAATTGACTAACTATAAGAGCCGTGTATGTCAATGTTTCGTCCTGGGTTTTTGTAAATTTCTTTAAAAAGAGCAGTCCTCTGGGTGCTTCAAGTGTGGACTTGGTCCACTCGGTCTAGGGACGTTTTAAACGAACAAACCAAATAAGAAGACAACTCCTCACTTAAGGAATTCCAAGCCGGAACAACTTGGTGGGAGAATAATACTTCTGCAGTCAAGTCTACACGTTGGGAGAAACCGATTTGAAATTGTAACCACAGATTTTATTAATCTTAACAGCATTTCAAGACGTCTATCTCTGTACCTGTTGAACTGATGAGTGGAGTGCAAATAGCGTAGTTTGTTCAGAACTTGCAAATCCTAGAAGTTCTAGAACATCTTATACAAGCACCAGACGACTAAGCTCAACTGAAGTAAGAGTTCAGGGCAAAGCAAATGTTTATGTGTGACTAATAGGTCACTAAAATAAGCCTATGCACAGTCAGTTTAATAAATACTCTACCAAGGCAGTAAAAATCTGTATTTTCTGTCGGTTCTGATATCGTTTTGTCAAAAGATTTTTTTAAGTTTTGCCACATGGGAAAATTTTGCATCCTCGATTCTGGGCTAATCAGTGTCATCTACTTCAGATTGTGTTTGAGGATTCGATGAAGGTGAAGTGGAACATTTTTTAATGAATCGTGTGGATTGCAAGAATTGGAGTGGTTGCAGGGGGATTTAAAATCTTGCCTTTTTTACACTTTTAATATATCTTGTTTCAGGCAGTGCTGTTGGGGGTGTGCGCAACTGCCACCATGAACTACAAGAGGCCATCAGTTTATGTCAGTGGCTACAGCTGTGGTTTACGCAACTGTGGCCCAAGGCAAATGCCCAAAGTAATGGAATGGAAGCAAGGAGCAACAAGTCTGGATCTGTGCTGGACTTGCGCTTGTTTTCTTACGGGTGAGTCTACGTATGTTTTTTTTTTTTTTTTATTTGTGCAAGGGTCTGCTCCAATTTCTCATTTGGGGAGGAGGAATCTGCTCAATAGTTTTCATTGGCTCTAAAAGGGGAGGAGTCCATAATAATTTCATTATTTTTTGGCAATTCACGTTGTGCAATTTACCCAAAAATTCATTTCAAGATTCTTTAAAAATGTTCCTCAGAAAAAAGAAAATTGCTTCAGCTTTCAGGGCTGTATACATTAAATTAAAAAAAACATCTCCTGATCATGATGAGAGAATGTTTTCCCAATCAGGAGTATGTGCTCCTTTCTCAAATACTTGCAACATGTGGTCACAGCAGCATACCTACCAACATGCCTGCTTAATTGTTTAAATTAAGCCTCAATGGTGTCACTGGTTGCTTTGCTCAGCCAATTCTCCAATCGAACAAGATGGGAGGCTAACAGCAGGAGTTGATCACATTCATAGGATTTTTTCCGAGACTACTTTCAGCTACTCTGTGGATACTCCGTCAGTTTGTCTCTTTCTCTGCAAGATGCATGAGAGTTACAAAAAAAAAAAAGACTTCAACCCTGTTTTGATGTACGAGTGTCTATTGGTTTTGCAATTTCAAAGACACAAAATATGGCACAGAAACACCACTTACAGTGGCCATGTTATGTCTTTTATACTCTGCAGTCGACAATTTCTGGTGCTGTTATTAATGTGCACAGGAATGCATAGGCCTAAATGCAAATGGTATCCAAACATTCACTTTTTACCAATGCTGGTTAAACAAAACTGCGGGGGGGGGGTTATTATTTTTAACATAACTTTTTCCGGAAAAAAAAACACTTTCAACAACTGGCCGCATGGGGCCGCAAGTACGAACGGTGGAACAAAGGGTAGAATTGTGTAGGAGACTCCTTCTCCATGCCGCTCCTGGTTATTTCAAATACGGTACCTGATGAAATAAGCTAACTTCTCATTGGGATAATCGTCAAACACAAAAATCATTGCGATATCCCGATTGCACATTGTGTATTGTATAACACTGCAATATTGCCCATCTCTTGAATGTGGCCTTAAACGCCAACGCTAATATATTAACGAATACTTTTAGCTCATAATGTGGCTTGACCATACGCACTCTTTAAGGAACCCTGTGTCTGTTTCTTAAACCTGCAGTAGTAAAATGTTTATGGGGAGCCGAGAGGGGATGGGAGCACCCCACATCAATCTTATCAAATGGCCTTCTTGGCGAAAATTTGGTTCCAGTATTAAGAGTGCAATTTAAACTCGACAGCGATTTGGTGGGGGGGGTGCGATGTCTTTTTGACTTATTACATATTTTTTTTAATCTTAAAAATGTCTTTTAAAAATAAAATGTTTTGTGGAAAGACTCCAAACATGTGCTACAAAGAGGATGATTGGTTTATCCAATTTGCCATACAGTCACACCTGATAAGCCAGTGTGGGAAGTCTAGATTCATTGTAGAACATTTACAGTGAATCTAGACTTCCCACACTGGCTTATCGACGTTCTCGTGGAGATCTTATCTTCGCATATAAGACTAGTAACTCTAGTAAGCCACTTGAGAAATCTTGGCTCATTGTCACTGAAGATCTTAGGATAAGAAACCAGGGAGAGGTTGTGAAACAATGTTGTGGGACATCATTACAACAAGAGTCATTTGCTTTCAGAGTGTGCAACCTGTGGAATAAGCTAACGGCGGAAGTTGCGAAAGCCCCTTCAGTCCTCACATTAAAAAAAATCTTGATATTGTGTTACCTTTTCTCATACCTCCCTACGACTATAAAAATTGATAGTAGGGAAAACTCGACACCATTCAAATTCAAATTAACCTAGTATACCCCAAATGATAAAAAGATCAAACTTATCTGTGCGTTTCTTGCAGTCTTTAATTTGTGATGCTTTTTAACATGTTATACATTCAGTCTAGTCTAGTAGAAAGTCAGTCTAGTTAACAGTTGCCACTATCTTCCAACTGCCCTCTTGTTCCAAAGCTTTTCCTGTATCCACAGTACAGAATACAGAAGTTCATCCCTGCCAGTCAGAGTATACAGTGCAAAGAGACTACAAGGCTCGTTCAGCAGCTCTGCGATCTATTCTGGACATTATTTTGGCCCTTGCGATGATTGAAGGTTTTACGGTTCAAATTCCCAAGTATAGGGACATGCTTTTAACTTTACTCCATACTTCAGCACCCAGAGACACACGTTAAATAATCTTTATAATTTAGCAATCTATTTCTAGGGAGAGTTTACTGGCATGTATCCTGACGCAAATTTCCCGCTTTGTAGATTCCACAGCCATAATTGCTTTGCCCATATGGGAAGACCCATTTTTTATATATATTTTATTTTTTGCCTGTTTCTAAAGATAATTAGAATATTTATCCCTGTGTTTCAGATGATTGTGATTTAAAATACATTGGATTTTATGATCAGCAAGTCTTAAGCCCAACTCAGCTCAAATCCCCAATTTGCCCAGGGGATGGCCCAAAAATCGGCCTCGGCAGTGACAGTACTGCATCTCCAGACAAGGCTTCTCCTACCAAATCTGACGGCACCAACTCTCCTAGTGATTGGGAGAGTATAGTGCGGGTGGTTGAGGATCCTCCAGGGACTTGGTTGATAAGTTTAGTAACAGATGAAGTGTTCCAGCAAGTGGCGTGCGGTTGGAGCTTTTTGGCCGCTATCAGCAACAAAGGACAATGCCTCGTATGGAAAGACGCAAATTTTGATCGACCATTCTTGCCTACAGAAAAAAGCAGCTCTGTACAAGTTCGGTTCATTAGTCTTGGAGATCTCCATTCGGCCGTGCTGGACACGGGTGAGATATGCTGCTTGTATATTGTGAAAATATAAATCTTATGTTGTTTTCAGCTCGTATAGTAACCTTTTGGTTTTTAAATTGAAAAAAAAAAAGCTTCAACAAAGAAAGCTCAACCTAACATTTAATGCAAATTTTCAAGTACAACAAAATTAATTGAAAACCTGAGAATTGGATTGTTGACAACAATATCTGGAAATGTTTAAAACTACATCCTTACTAAAATAATGCATGTACTGTAAGGGTGTGCTGTTTATTAAAAACGTTGTTTTACAAAAATTTCATAACGACAACGCTCTTTGCTGAGGAACACTGTATCAATATTACCTTCAAGAGAGTGAAAATTCGCCGTAGTTCCGTCACTTCCACATTAAAGATAGTTCCCTATCTTGCAAACTTCAGACTGCAGCTTTCTTCAGGCTCCTCATGATAATTTTTTTTTTCCGGTTACATGCTTCGTTGTTTACATGATCTCCTTTCTAGTTCGAAGGCTAGGCAGTAGCGAAGGGCATTCAAAATTCGGGAGGCTACAAAAAGCGACGACTTTAAACTCTGATGGAGATCGTGTATACAACGAAGCATGTAACCGGAAAAAAGACTTCCCGTCTTCAAAGAGCCTGCGTCTGCAGTCGAAAATTCGCAAGATAGGGAATTATCTTTAGTATGGAAGTGAGCAAACTACGGAGAATTTTCACTCTCTTGAACATAATATTGAACACTGTTTTGTGTAGTAAAGACATACTATAAAGTGTACTACATTACATCAATGCTAATTCTCGATAATGAAAAGAAAAAGGAGTCTCTTCTGTGCCATAAAGTAATATAAACAAACAATTGAAGTGGCCTTAAAACTTAAAGTTATGCCTTTTTATTATCTACATTAGGATACAACTGGTAAAGCATCTCCACTCATATCTGGGAGTGGTGGGGGGGCAGGTGTTTAAAAAACTGAAATTTTTATTTATTTCTACTTTTTATTTACGGTTTTCAGCTGGCAAAGCCCATGAGTTGTTAATAGAGGACTCAAGGTATTCTCTGTTGCCACTTATGCTTCCATTACCGGTCACACAAGTCAGTTGTGGTAAGGAACACGTTGTGCTCTTGACGGAACGTGGAACAGTTTACACTTACGGCCTAGGCAGGTAATGAGGCAGTTTTTTTTTAAATCAGTGTATCATCTTTCTTAAATTTCTCAAATATAGTAGTCCGGCAGCCAAGAGTCAAACCCCAAACTTTTTATTAAGTTTTTTTTTACTGCTGATTCTGTTCAGCTTTAAGAAACCGGTTGATGACATTTTGTCACACTTGGGCATCTCGAGGTATTCAATATGGCACCAAGATGGCCGCCTATATTTTTAGATATTTTAAATTGCCTTTCCCACTGTATGTTTGTTGTCAAATTATATGTTTATTTGGATGCTAAGTTCAAAAATATGTTCAGAAATATTGTTAGACCTCCCAGAAAGAACATATCCAAAATGGCTGCCAAAATGGCCGCCTTAAGTAGTAGTCGGATATAAAATTGGCCTAACCTTGCACTTAGGTATAACACAAGTCTTTTTGCCGAAAGTTGGCCTTCTACACGCACCTAGTCAGAATGTGGATGATGCCACCCTGGCATCTTTGGGGAATTTTTTTTACTGAAGGTCAAAGGTCAAAATCGGTGGCGAAAAGATAATTTTTTTGCTTTAACTTCTTTACCGTTGATCAGATCAGAAAACACAGAATACAAGTCTAAAACAAAATTAAATTTTCTTCAGGAAACGTTCTATTCAATTTTGACGTAAAGTTAGCCCTTATGGTCTAAATTTGTCATTTTATGCCAAATTGACGGAAAATAGTACATTTAGTATTACAGTATATAGCATTCCTGACTATGCACCTTTGATTTTACCTCTCTAATTACCCTAGATGGACATACCTAGGCTTTTATAAAAGGTGGCGATATATTCTTTCCATCAATGTTAATTTCAATTGTGTATCTTAAATAGGGACCGTCCTACGCCCATTGAAAGGTGTTGTTATAATGACGTAGCGGCAAAAGAGAATGGTGATTTTCAATTTCAGAGTTCTCCTATGAGCTACTAATTACCCTAGATGGGCATACATAGGCTTTTCTGAAAGGTGGTGATGTATTCTTTCCTTCAATGTTGATTTCAGTTGTGTATCTTAAATAGGGACCGTCCTACGCCCATTGAAAGGTGGTGTTGTAATGACGTAGCGGCGAAAGAGAATGGTGATTTTCGATTTCAAAGTCCTCCTATGAGTTCTTCTAATGTGATTAGCATAATGAATACACCACCACCTTTTAAAAGAGCCTAAGTATGTCCATCTAGGGTAATAAGAGAGCTCACAGGAGCACTTCAAAATCGAAAATCACCATATTCTTTCGCCGTTACGCAATTACGACAACACCTTTCAATGGGTGTAGGACAGTCCCTATCTATGATACACCATTGTGATTAGCATTGGTGGAAAGAATACATCACAACCTTTTAGAAGAGCCTGAGTATGTTCTTCTAGGGTTATTAGATAGCTCATAGAAGCACTTTGAAATCGAAAATCACCATTCTCCTTCGCCGCTACGTCATTACAACAACACCTTTCAATAGTCATAGGGCGGTCCCTATTTAACATCACAACTGAAATTAATGTTGATGGAAAGAATCCATCCCCACCTTTCAGAAAACCCTAGGTATGACCATCTAGGGTAATTAGATAGCTCATAGGAGAACTTTGAAATCGAAAAAATCACCATTCTATTTCACCGCTACGTCATTATAACAACACCTTTCAATGGGCATAGGACGGTCCCTATTTAAGATGCACAATTCTGATTAGCATTGCTGGAAAGAATCCAACACAGCCTTTCAGAAGAGCTGTCCAACTATGGTAATTAGGTAAAATCAAGGTGTATAATTAGGAATGCTATACACTATAATACTAAATGTACTATTGTCTGTCAATTTGGCATAAAATGACAAATTTGGACCATAAGGGCTAACTTTACGTCAAAATTGAATCGGACGTTTCCTGAAGAAAATTTAATTTTGTTTTAGACTTGTATTCTGTATTTTTCGATCTGATCAACGGTTAAGAAGTTAAAGCAAAAAAAATGTCTTTTCGCCACCGAGTTTGACCTTTGACCTTCAGTAAAAAAAAAAATTCTCCAAAGATGCCAGGGTGGCATCATCCACATTCTGACTAGGGACATGTAAAAGGCCAACTTCCGACAAAAAGACTTTTGTTATACCTCAGTGCAAGGTTCGGCCATTTTGGATATGTTCTTTCTGGGAGATCTTACAATTTTTCTGAACATATTTTTGATTTTAGCATCCAAATAAACGTATAATTTGATACCAAACTTGCCATGGGAAAGGTAATTTAAATATCTAAAATTTAGGCGGCCATTTTGGCCGCCGTATTGAATATCTCGAGATGTTTAAGTGTGGCAGAATGTCATCGACCGGTTACTTGAAGCTGAACATGTCCATTAACAGATTCAGCAGTAAAAAAAAAAACTTAATACAAAATTTTTGGGTTGACGTGAAATATATTCTATTTGGCTGCCGGACTATAGTGACATTTCTCCCTTAAAATGATGCTTTATTTTTTTGGCCATTTTTTTTATGCATAGTTTTGATGAATATAGCAAAGGCTCCTTCCCCCCTCCTCCCCCCAAGAAAGCCAATACGGAGTGTGAGCTACGTTTATAAGATGGTAGGGAATATTCACCAGAATCTATTTAAGAGTTTATGCCACTTTACGACAAGAATGAGGTATCAACAACTTAACAAATGCACCAGTGTAGTTAGCACCATTTAAATACTGAAAGTGTTCCATACACAGGCAACAACAAACATCAGCCTCCGTTTTATTTGTGTGTTGTTGTTAATGTATGGAACAGCATTTCAATCGACTCCGAACAAACTTTGACTGCATCAACATTGATTAGCTTGAACTATCAAAGAGTACTTAGCAATGTCAGGAGTACATAAAGAAGAAGGCATGGAGAGTGTTTGGCCCTCTAAATCACAAGCGTCATTCTCGCTTTAATTTGTAGCCAATTTATTGAAATATTTAACCATTGCCTGACATGATCCAGCATCACAGCCATCTTGGTTCTGTAACCTAAACGACTTGCGGTACGAGTTATCATCACGTAATATTTATTTATTTATTTATGTATTTACCGTACACAAGCTACAAACTTAAAATAAAAAATAAAAAAACATAACTTACAACAGAAACACAATATAAGAGAAGAGGAGGAACAGGTGAGGAACAACCATAGCCCCAGGGCAAGGAAATTAGGGCAGCAGATTGCCCTCAGAATCTTGTAGGACAGCCATCCCTTGAACATGATCGTGGGCACGCTGCAAGCCTTTAAAAAAAATTCCTTATGATATGACTCAAATTGGCCAGGTTGGGCCGTTGCATCCGTCGTAGCTATCTTAATAACGTCCAACTCGCCTCGTTCCTAACATAACTCTTTATCTCTTTGTTAGCTAAATGGTTTAAATAAAATTTCAGTTGTTTCTTTAGTTTCAAATATTTTTTGTTCGTCAGTGCAGCATGAGTCTGCTAGAAACTTCCAGAACAAGCTGCACACAATATCCAAGGAACCTCTGTTTTTTTTTTTTTTTGTTTAAACAGAAACGGGATATAGTGCCTCCTTCTGCTTCCTGACTGGATAGCTATCAATTCAAATACTTGGTTGGTCATGAGGTTCAATTTGGTGTTCATTTGGTCTAGAACTGGTCACTCCAACCACCCGCCTTGTTAACATTTGTATGAGGTTTTCCAGGACCTCTCACAAAGCTTGCGGTCATGCCGAGACAGTTTTGTAATTGAATACAATTTTTTGTGCATATTGTTTGTTTCAGCCGAGGGCAACTGGGACATGGTACGTTGGACACTGAAGATCAGCCTCGATTGGTGGAAGCCCTGGAAGGAGTTGGTGTAAAAGGAATTGCTGCTGGAGGATGGCATTCGGCTGCTTTGGATGGTTAGTGAGCAATTAAGCATGATTGAATTGTCTAACAGCTGTTATATTACTAAAAGTGTAAGAGGCTCAACAGTTTGTTGACCTAGTGTTTTGGAACCACAGTCACTTTAAATATCCAGTGTTCTATGTTACACCCCTGTTGTGTTGTTTAAAGCATGCATTTGACTTAAAATTTGATTGATTACAAATCCACAATATATGTGTGTGCAGTATATACATTATCCCTTCTGCAATGCTTAGTAAAGCTTAGTTGGAAATAAAGAGCATCCACCTTAGTCTCAGTACTTAAATAATTGAAAGTGAATCTGAATTAGATATTTGGCATTGTCATTAGGCCATTATAATTGAATGGTTCTCAAAAGTGTACCGATATATTTTTCCTCAGTCCACGGAACCTTTTAACAACAGTCAAAAGAAAGTTTTGAGCGCATGTCAATGTTTATTCAATGGGAAAGTTACTGAATATGACGAATACGTTTGTGCAAGCTCTACTCAGCCAACCTTGGAGCAACCATAAGCCGTTGAAATCTGCATTGCATCTGTTTCCACAAAGTAACGCTGTATCTATTTGGACTATTCTGAAGAATGATGGCTCGTTAAATCATTTGCTCTGTGTCGGGATAATGACAATTTTACATTGCTGGAATTCTCGTAAGATTTCACAAGTTGACAAAATAATTGTGGCAATGCAGTTTTCCATGTCTTTCACCATACTGCTTCACGTTGAGAGAAGAAAAACATTTGCGCCTATTTAGAAAACGCAAATAAATATGAAAATAAAAACAATACTTCACATCATTTTTTTTAATACCTCTCGTAAGAACCCCTTAATGTTTAGTGCTATTAGTCAGCTATCTTCATGATGGCATCCCAAAAGCAATGCGATAAAATATAGCATAAAACAACATGCTGGGATACAAAAAATCCAGATGGCAATTGCCAACCTACTGGCATTGCATTTTGGTATTGCATCTTTTTGCTATTCTTTGTGTGTGTGTAAAGATTTATTTCGACAAAATAGAAATTCTACCAAGGTTAGGTACTTACCTGCAGTAGAATTGTAGTTCTCCCATTAGTGTGTGACTAATGGGACCCCCTTCCCACCAATCGGCACATTGTAACCTACGTCATACTGCATATTTACCCTAGTATTACGAAAAACTATGAAATTGCATCACTCCGCTCCTATAATGACAATTGTGCTGCGGGTGCAGATAACTCGCATTATATTCGGTGTTTCCGTCAGGACTTATTCAAGGAAGAACAAGACTAGAACGCAATTGGTTGATTTGACAGTCAGTAGAATTACGGAATAAAAGTTAACACTTCTATCTTAATTCAGGATGACAATTCATTATATTGACAATTTTTATATTTGATTGAATATTAAATCTCAACACTCCATTATAACAACAACCTGTGCCATCGTAACATAACATGGATTACTTCTTCAGTTATTAAACTACAGTAAATAACTAATCAGTCAATCATTCCTCAAAATGGGGAACACTCAATATCTGTAAAAATCCGGCTGTACGCTTAGGTTCAAGGATGACTGCTACTGCTATGAAACTTAACACCACTGGTATCAAAAGAAGAAAAGAGTACGAACCTTGAAATCAACATCTCAGATCTTTATACTATAACAAGCTAGTTATAATGTACAGAGTTGCTTTCCCTCAAGCTTACTAATAGATCACATGCCTTCCCTGAAACATGTGACTTCTCATTATTTTATCATATGATCAATCGATATTGTGTCACAGCCTGCGAGCTCCAAAGTCTACCACTAGTCTAGCCTAGCCTACATGGTACTAACTACTAACTAGGAATTACAGAGTAGACTCTTGGGTAAGAGAATAAAATAAAATAATGATAGTGATGTTGACATAAGGCAGTTAATCTCTTACTGCCTATTAATAATTGAATATGACATAATCATCGTATATATTAAATGTCTGCCGCGGCCAACTTTCACAAATTCTTTTCCTGCATCTCCTCCGTTAATATTTGGTGTTCGATGGTGCGGATGGTGTCTATGGACAGCTACCGTGGTGTAGTTTTGCACCTTAAGTCAGAATTTCGATTGGCCGTTCCATTCTGGAGCTACAGGCCCTCGAATGACCAGTTTCATTGGTTTACATTGTTTTAAACATTGTTATTAGCAACAACGTCAATCAGCTAACGCCAGTATTCGAAGGTTAACGAGCAGAACAATAACAATGCAAACGCCAGGATAAAGGGTATTGTCATAATTATTTTCTTGGACGTTTTAAAATTGCTGTCTTTCAACAAGTCAGCGTAGCCTGATGGATAATGAGTTTAAGAGAGGTAGGAGGTATAGCTAACATTAGGCAGGTAAAGTTTATGGATAATGGTGATATATGATCTTCGTATATGCTCTATGGTAAATACGTTGTAAATGCCCTAAGGTTATAGAAAATCTCAGTTTACGTTTTCATATTTTCTTTCGTATTTTCTAATACGAAGTAAAAAAAAAAAATGAAAGCTCAGTTTAGTCATTTGATTTCAAGTTTACCCTGAAACTTTTTTTTTATTATTTTATTTTCTGGTGGTGGGGCCAGGGTGGGGCAATATTTGGGGGGTTCATGGCTTAGCACCGTCACTGGGTGTGGGGAGGTTCTTATAACAAAGATCAGTAACTTTCCCCATCAAAAAACATTTTGTGTGTGTCAAACAACAACACTTGGTTGGTGGCGGTGGTCGTTTGTGGGACTGGACCCCCAGTCGGAAACACAAACTGGAAATGAACCCCCAAACTGGAAATGAGCAGTCCTTCACACCACGCTGACACTGAAGGCGAACGAAAATCGGCGTTGACTGAGCAAAGCAAACGAAAATCAGCGTTTGTCATCCAGCATGCACAAAATAGGCATAAAACGTAATATTGATGAAGCATGGAATTAAACATGAGTTACAGGCTGCACAATGCTAAACTGGAAATAAGCAGTTCTTCCCAATCCCCGTAATAAAAATTCGTTGTCACCATGCTTTCGCTGCAGACAAGAAGGGAAGAGGGTTTTATGATGGTAAGGGAGATGTGCTGATTGAGTGAGCGAAGTGACCCAAAATCGGTGTTTGTCAGCCAGTATATGCAAAATACTGATTAAAGAATCTTGCATATACATGTTTATTACACCCGTCCGGAGGACGGGCTTCCTCTAGTATTAATAATTCCTATTAATAAGGTCTTGGAATAGCAAAGCACACAATTCAGCAAAATAGACAATATAAAATCATTACACTCCTACTTCCGCCTCCTACTCTCCTTACTCCAAGCTCATCATTCCCTTTTCACCTAAATAGATTCCGAGCAGGGAGGCGGGTGGGAAATAAAACGTTTAATTTTTAAATAATAGGTGCTGGCAGTCGTACAAACTCTCCCTGAAAATTAGTGTGTTCCTTTATTTAGGCGAGATACATTTGATCAAGAATTTATAAATTTATAAAGTATGAATAAGAATCCAAACATGGCGAAAATCCAAAAGGACAGAAAAGAACCGTGGAAGCCACAAACTATCCCATGATTTTGCATAGGGACAGGCGACATTTAAAGACACAAATCTACAAATTCTTGATTTTAGTAAACAGTAAACGAAACGTGATTGCCACCTGGTGATGGAATGTTGCTAATTCGGAATTCAGTAATTCAATATTTTTGTATGGAAAGTAGTGAGCAGAAGTGACGTAATTTGCACGTTTTTCTATAATTACTAGAGTAAATATGCCGTTAGTTACAATGTGCTGATTGGTTGGATGGGGATCCCATTAGTAACACAGACGAGGAGTGATTCACAAAGGAGAACTGAATTGCTTAACCTTCTTTTTCAGGAGCCCCATTGCATTACTGTAAGGAAACCATGCACAAAATTAAGGTTTGACTTAAGAAAAAATTGCAAACAAAATACAAATAAATACAAAAAATGTAAATGTAATGGGAAGGTTTGACTGCTAAAATTATTTATCTTTGTGCACAGTTGGGGGCTCCCCGAGTAGACAAACGCTTCCTGAAGAACAGAGTTAGCATCACTGTTCTATCTTAATTATAACTGCAGTCTCCTAGGGAACAAAAATTGTTATTTAGCTTTCTCCTGAATTACCAAGCAAAATTACTGACTTTGATATGTTCATAGAATTCTGTACCAATTTTTTTTTATTTTCAGATACTGGCTCTATTTACCTGTGGGGTTGGAATGAAAGTGGCCAACTTGGCCTGCCTTGTAGCAAGCTAAGTCGAGAGACGGATGCTGAGCAAATCGTTACAGTGCAAGCTACCCCTACATTAGTGGATGTTTGTTCGCCAGATAAAAATGTCCAACATATTAGTTTAGGATCTCGTCATTCTGCAGCTGTCACAGGTATGTAGCGATTGTAATGCAAAAAGTGAACATAAAGGCTAAAATTGAATATTGAAGGCAGCCTGCCGAATAATTATATCCAAACGTTTCTGTATGACATAGCTGAATTACCACAAGTCACGTGAAGCCCCATGATTTAGCTCCCCCTTTTCCAACCTTAAACATCCAAGTTAGGTTGACGGACGATGGATGATGTCCGATTCCTTGGTCTAACTGTAGTCGTTGAAAACTGGTATTGTTGTGTTTGTCGTATAAAGAAATCCTAAAATACGCGCAAATAGGCAGTTAGGGAAAGGATTCACTACAAAATAAATTAGTGTAATTTGTGCTTCTACCAACACTCTCATGCAGACATTCACGCACTTTGCTAGTCAAAGAGGTACCATGAATATGTGGCATTCGGTGTTGTATGGGGACACTATGTAGTTGGCGGCTTGCATCGATTTTCTTTTAGCTTCAGCTGCATTTATCAATTGTTATATTATTTGTGTGGCTTAGGCCAGTTAACCTACATTTGTAGTTGTATGTATGGACCATTTTGTGGTCTGATTGGGAAATAAATAAAACGTTCATTATTTTCTTGACCTTGGCACCTAGCAATCCCCATCCTCTCCCTTTCTTTATCAGCGAATGTTAGGGCCCCAACAAGTACAGCCTAGGGCTCCTAATTGCCCAAATCCAGCTCGGCTTAATAGTATTTTTAGGTATCCCTATCTCTGATTATTATACGTGTGTGTGTGGGGGGGGGGGGGGGGCGCCTAGCACAACTGGGATAAAAAGTAAAAATATGCATGGCTATTTCTAGTTTTCTTCGACATGCTTAAAAATGTCAGACATTAAGTATGACTAATCCACCAGCAATGCAACACACGCGTCGCACTACATCCACCAGCAGTACATCTTACAGTACAGAATACAGGAAGAAGGGACATGTGAATTGAAAAAATTAAGCTTGTTATATCCTCCTTTTTGCTGCTTCTTGATCTGTTTGATAGTTCTCAAAGTCTGCTCCTTTGAGCGTTTCATATGTATCTATCTATCTTGTCATAATTTGTGCTTCATCACAAGTTCGGTTGTCTTCTTATACCAATGCCTTTTCGTTACAGATGGTGGCGAGCTTTGGACGTGGGGTTGGAACGGCTACGGACAATTGTGTCATTCCGACAAACTGAGCCGAGATAAGCCTAGCGTTGTACATTATTTTGTTGTTCAGCGTATAAAGGTCGGAGACGTAAAATGCCGCGATTGGAGTACAATTATATGGGCCGCTCGTTGATGATTTTGTGAGCAACTTCAGAGTTGCCAGCTACGATAGTTTGTTTAAAACACTGTTGAGATTATTGTAAAGACTACGAATGATGTTAACATTCTGGATTTGTTGTAGTATGGATGCCAGAAATGTAATTGGTGGTGACAATTCTTATGGTGTAAATAATATCTCTTGCTAGCTACACTGAGTAACTAGCTAATTTTGTACAGCTCTTTGCTTCAAATCAACTCATTGGACTTGTGTGTTTTACGCATAAATGTGTCTTTGACACGTGGTAAGCTGCTAATGGTAAGCAACAATTTGTACTCAGTGGACTACCCATCCTCAGGATCCTGATGAAAAAGGAACGTGTTTAGTTTTTATTTAAATAAAAAATGTGTAAATCTTTAAGGCAGGGGTGGTACATGCTACGCAGCTAAGCTTTCACTTTATCCATTTTGCGAGCCTCAGTTGATTATGAACTGTTGAGGAGTGATGGTTAAAGATTTATGGAGCAATGACATTCTTTAAATATGGACCAGTGCAATATTTGTGCTAGATGTTACTGAAAATTGTATTTTATAATGTAAAAGAAACCGTGCAATTTTCCTATCTTAAATGGAGTTTAAAAAATGTTTCATAGAAGCCCTTTTTCCCCAAGCTATATACGTGGCATTGTAAAAAAATACCATTGGGATTATCGTAAACAATGCATGCCAAAACTGTAAGTACTATATACCATGTTTTATGGTGCAAAATCGCATGCTTGCTTCAGAAAATTAAGGCGCTAGCCAACTTGATGTAGCTCCTTGTTTCAAACCGCACGGCAAGTTGAGTTAAACATGATCCCATGAACGGTGGGATCCCACTTTGTTTGCATGTCAAAATAAATAAATTAGTGACTTTGAGTAAACGTGAACAGAAAGCCATACATAATTAACGAAGCTACCACAAAACATATCTTCAAATAGTCAAATGTCAACAATTTGCATGCTTCTTTTCAATTCTTACCTGTGTTGTCAATCACTGCCCGCTTGCATAGAAGCAGCAATTAGCAGCTTTTTATAGCTGATGTGACATAGCAAACAATGACAGGCTTTGCTGTAGAAAAATATTGGTTACACAATTTTGGAAACGCTTCATTGGGATGTTTTTAGACAGACAAAATAAGGGTGAAAATGCTGTTAACTTTTAAACCCTGCCCAACTAACATGTTATAAGATTAAAATACAAGCTAAAACTGTCAAGAAAACAATAGTAATCATTAAACTTTTAAATCGTAAACCTCATATAAAAAGCCGTTATTCTCTAGCTTTTTCAACATGACTGTATATATAGTTTGCATCGTTTTAACGCCGATGGACCCGCTTTGATTTGGGCTCACGAGCTATATTCTCAAACGATGGATGTCCGGATTATGGTAAGCAGGTTTTGTCTATTTGTCTTTGAACTAAAGCATGGGACATGAAGGGATAATGGTTTGTGGTAAACTTTAAAAACCTTTCTTATAAAAAGCTGGATTTTGACCTGTCAAGTACACAGGTTCACTTCCATTGTTATGTAGCATAATTTTAGGTTGGCTGCCACTGCCAAAAAAGACGGTTAAAATAAATTTAAAGATGGAAATCCTCACTGCTAGTTTTTGGCGACATATCCTATGCAAGCAACTCTTCACGAGGACGCGAGCGCGAGGTAAACCACAACGATTCCAATTAAAAAAACACCTCAATATCACACGAGTAAAGCCTGTGTTTCCATCTTTGGCCATTACTTTAGTACATTAAGTGACAAGTACTATGCTTATTACAAATTTATTGATATTAACGAGACTAACAATCAGAAAATAGGCAGCTATACTTTTCAACTTTCGCACCAGCCATGACTGTGCATTATGCTACACAAAGCGCCTTGACTGGTGGACACTGCCTAGAGAAGGCAAGGGCTAGTACTTTTTTTTTCTAATTGTAGAAAAAGTGAAAATGTGTTGCGCATGAGCCTTGAGTGGGAACACAGTAGCAAAAAAGGCTAACCAAAAAGCAAGTTAAAAATTTTAAATCAAACGTTTTGTGGAGATTAATTACGTAAAAGCATAACTACTAAAACATGGCCATCCACATGACTAACCCCAAAATATTTTTCCCCCAAAATATCTATTGCAGTTTTGCGTTAAGGAGTACCAGGATATCACTCCCTTTCCAATTCAAAACTAAAGTTTTTAACATAGACCCGAGCTAGTTGCAGAATTCTAGCCCTCTTTATAACAAACAACCTAGTGTGCCAAAAAAAAGTGGTTCTTGTTCATAGTTACCCACTAGTATGATGATAATGTACAGAAGGGCTCGTTGCAGCTAACGGCAAATGTAAAAAAAAAAAAAATCTGTCCACGTTGTGATTGTATTGCAAGGGCCAGTATGTGTAACCTTTACATGCAAAATGTAATTTAACAGTTAGTTTTATACTATTCAGTGAAAAAAAATTAGGTTTGCCTTTTTCAATTGTCGGATGAATTGGTGATTTCGTCATTGATGTAACACTTCATAAATCAGGTGTGGTGTTAGGATGTGAATAGCCTATAGATCTTTACGGTAGTGAAATAGTGTACTTTTTATGGAGCTGTTCCTTGTACAGAGGTTCTTTATATATTGTGTGTATGAACAGAAGGTGACCTACCAAATAGTTAAAAATTGTTCTTTATAGAAAGAAATTCCTTAATTTGGTGGTTCGTTATATCGAGTCTATTAAGAAGTTGAGACCTGGAAAAAAAAAAGTGGTTCTCGCGCAATTTCAAAAGTGCTCAGCTCATCACTCAAAAATATTTTGGACTTCATAAATCAAAAAAAAAAAAAAAAATGGATGGATTTATTATCAATTAGCTCTCCCCCACAAAGGTCTCTAGTCAGACTGTCTCGCCCTTGTTTGGGCTAGTCAGTAGAGAATTGATATTAAATGACCAATTGGTAAAAATAGCTGGGCCCGGGTATCTTACCATTCAGTAATATGGAGCCCCAAATAAGCAGAATTTTCTGCTGTTTTGCTTGTCGAAACCGTATTCGTTTTGTCCTTGTCAATAGGATAGATATTGTTTGAAAGATTGCGTACTTTATTTGTATTACTAACTCTTTGGGGGAGCAACAAACTTTCAGATCTTAACGTTAAAAAGCAGTAGGTGATTGTTTTATTTACAAGAACGCATTAATGGGCTTTACTACACAAAAGTTTGGTTTACAGTATTTCTTAATAATTAAAGATTGGTTTAAAGCTATTGGCCTAAGACTAGCAGCATTTCATTAAAATTGTGTGTTTGTATGTCACAAATTGTCAAAGAAATAAGAAAAAAAGCAATACTAGGATACCAGTACATGTGCGAAAATAAACAGGGTTGACTCCCCACACCCTCCTGAGAACCAAGTAATTTTTTTTTTCATGGTTCCAATTTGTGCACAATTTTGTGCCTTTTAAGCAGAGTAGTTTCAATTTTGCTCAACAGTGTCATTAATTCAAGTGAAGAACATGGAATCTCGTAATTGTTTCACAAAATAGAACTGTGGATGAACTTTGTAAGGTTTTCAACAATGCTGTTGCTTATCAGAATTTAACCTAGTCAGTTAACCTCCATCATCCCATAAAACAAGTTTTGCATTTATTCTCAATTTTGTGGATTAAGATATTTATAAATGTTAGTAAGTTTAAACTTTTGTATATTATATACCATAGTGTGTGTTTATACAAAGAGAATTTTTATTGGCTTCTGGTTGTCATGAAGGAAGTCTCTTGAGAATTAGACATTTTGTGTAAAAAAAAACTAAAATTTTTACTGTTGTCTGTGAAACCAAATTTAAAAAATGTTAGAGTATAGAGGAGATGTGATTGTCGTCATATGGATTATTAAAATCAAAATAAGAATTGTGGCTAACCAGTAACAAATATAATCTAAAACTGAATCAAGTAGTCATAGGGAGTGGAAATGTTGGTTTCACTGTTGTCACGTCTTATGCTCTGCCTTCAACACAAATTCAGTAACACTAGCCAACAATTAACATTGTTTACAGACTTCACAGACTGTGTTACGTATAACAGATTCCCTAAATCCTTAGCGATATACTCTAAAAATCCACGATTGTGTAAAACATAGGGTTAACCAGACCTTTGATTATTGCAACTCAGGTAGGGTCGGTCCATTCAATACTAAGCAGGAGTATGAGAAAGTGAGATTTTTTTGCAGGAAACAGTGGCAAGGCGATAGTCATTTTTTTTTCTTACTAAAGTGCAACTTGATGTCACTGCCGTGGTTCGCCCCATTTATACTGAACGAATTGGATGAATTAACTGAAAGCTGGATAACACATTTTTAAATACTCATTATTGGATATAAGCCAGACTGCCCCAAATATTTCAATTGTATTAAAGTGGCACTATCACAGATTAAAAGTTTGCAGAATCTGGCACCATCTAGCGCTATCAAGCACTTGATTGCACCAAGCGAAAGAATGCATAACGACATTTCTTTTAACGAAAAAACAAGCCACAACCTCCTTAATTATTGAGTAAATATTTGGTGCGTCCACGTGCACCTGAGAACAAGCTGTAAAGGTTAACAATACCACTGCTGCTAGATGGTGCCAAGGTACTTTCGTTCGCTTTTCAATCGGTGATAGTGCCACTTAAGAGTGCATTAATCTACCTAAATTCAATCCACTATGCGACTGAAAGTAGGCTATTATGTTGTATTCATGTCCACAATGGACAGCACCGTCATAAGGAAAAGTCGTAAAGGTATGCCATTGTTTTCAGTAATCTGGCCTGTGTATACTTTACGACCAGAAATAGCACTGCTATAACTGACGCATTGCATCACGCTGAACCCACCCAACAGTCTTAACATCCCTGTGGGGTATACCTTTCCTCGAATACTGTAGTGCTTATTTTTTGCCTTTAGCAAAGTACACATTTTATTTCCGTAGGAGGTGGAAGGAAGGAAGGTGTTTCAAAGATTGTGTCGAAATTTTAGGTGGGGGTTAAGAAGAGAAGACTTCAAAATAAATGTACGGTTATTAAAAAAAAAAAAGGGGGGGGGGGGGTAAAATTTAGTGAAAACTTACCAAACAAGTATTTTCATCAGTCAGCAAACCTTAATTGTTCCAATGAGTGTGTTTATTTTTATTTAACAATTGAAATTGTATATTAAATTTTGGTTTGCAAGAGCATTGACAAAATGTCAGCTCGATGGAGCTCACTTGTTAAATGATTGCAACAGGGCTTGTAACAAGCAAATTTACTTAATAGGAAGGGTGCACTAAAATAAAGCAAAAAATAAAATGGCCCATTATGTACCATTGATTAAGGTATATCCCAAACCTTTGTTCATACTGATGTCACGGTGATGCTGACAAATATAAAATTTTGCGATAAAATTGAGTACGCATACTAAACTGTCCATTTTAACCCCACTGAAACAATACCAATGATACAATAAGCCGAAAAGCTTATTGGTTTGTGACAATCAGGGAACATTTGAGCAAATAGCGTACATCTTTCCTCCTGGATAGAACAAACACCATTCGATCTCGCGACTACAGCACTGTCCGTACAGCAGGCGAAGATAACCAACAAGCCGTTTTTTTTTTTTTTTTACTGTTCAGTTTTCGTAAGGGACTTGTCATTATTTGGTGCAAGGTGTGCTAGAGGAAACGATGGGGATTTTACCTGGGCAATACAACTTATCAAGTCCTCTTGCACTGAAGATTCAGTATTGGCTGAATAGTGTGAAGATTTATTGGTATTCGGCCGAGTAATTGATAATGAATTATTATCAATTCAATTCTACATTAACCAAGTTTTGTTAATGTAGAACTAAACTAAGCATTTTTCTGATGGTTTGTGATAAATTGTCTTCCATGAGTGATTGCCTTTTTTTCAAGGTCCACTGTGAAATCATAAGGTTTGTGGTGCAGTCAGATGCAGCAAGCTTCGTAACATCATATATGCAGGAACCAATTTTAATTTTTGGCATCAATATTTGTGCTTTGTTCACAAAAATATAACGAACAAATATTACGGGAAGAATCCCGTATCAGTATTGTCCGCCATCTTGGCACTAATATTGAGGGCGAAAATTAAAATTTATTCCTGCATCTATGTTGTTGTGAATCTTTTGCTGCGTCGAACAGCACCAACAACCTCTTGTAACACTACACTGCCTGCTAAGTAAATCGACTTAGACGTTTTACGAGGGGTAACTGGGGTGACCATTTCCTTAAAAGGCGGAGCTGCACAATGTATACCTTTAACTCGCTTTCACATCAGGAAACATGGTCAACTACTGAACTACCAGGCTGAGCTCTCTCACAACTCAGCCACGATGACCACTAAGGATAAATTAAGGATAAAAATGACACAGGTTTCATTCCCTTACCTCAACTGGGTGAGAAGCTACGATTTTTTTCTACAAGTCAGTTATAAGTTCTTAGCTCGCACGCAGTCCTTAAAGGGTTAATGTGCTGAGATTTGGTCAAATAATTATGTATTCCGTGGAATACATCCATTGTTTGGTTGTATGTTGGGTATTCGGCAGGCTGAGGATTCAGTTGTAAATTCTGTATTTGGAAAGTAGAGTACTCTTGTATATTTGGTGTTCGGCTAATTTCATATTCGGTGCACCGCCTTAAGGTGGAGTCATGGATTTTTTTGTTGTCTTCGACTCGTAGGTAAGGACAAATGAAGTTCTTGGCCTTATAAGATTTGGCTCCATCTTGCAAATGTTGACAAAGTCTCCATTCTGCCAATACGAATATATCCATTTTATTTTTTTTTTGATCAGCCTGCACATTCTCCACGTTACTGGGAACGTTTTAATTTGGCCAGAGGAAGTTATATAGGCCTAACAAAAGTGATAATTTGTTGTGGGAGGGTAAAGATTTCTCTCAACCTCGAGGTCATATTTTACATTACTCTTACTCACTGCAGCCAAAATATGTTACAGTACATAACATATAACATACATTTTTCTTAGCCTTTCATCAGTTTTAAAGGTGAGAATAGGGATTCAAGTCAAGTAATACAAAATGTCTTAATTTTGCAAAATTATAAGCTCGATTCTTGTTAAGGTGCCGAATTTCCTAAATCTCACTGTGACTTTGATTGAAAGGTAAAACTACTAGCAAAAAATTGTAGACTATTTGCTACTAGGGTTGGGTGGCTGAATTTAAATTTGTCGTCTTTGCATTGCACTCCTCCTTTTTGGAGTTTTACTTATGTGAAGTCATGGCAGGGCCACATAAATATGTGCGGTGTCCCGCAATAATGTACTTCCTGGTCGTAGGGAAGTCTCAAGTCAGGAGACCAAATAGCTAATTCCAGAAAAATGCTTTTTAGTTGACGACTACCAATGTAGCATCGATTTCCCCTAAACAGCTAAGAATTATTAGCTAGGCCTGTTGCCCAATTAAAGTTGAAAGTTTCCAACGCAACCGCATCATCAATTAATTATTTTCTTAACTGATTTCCACCAATTTTTGACCAATATTTTGGTCTTCACTTAACAAGACCTTTTCAGTGGAAAAATGTCAATGCTATAGCACTAATTATTTAAGAGTGAAAACCAATTGGTGGCACTATCACCAATTAAACCTGCAGATTTAACGAAGCAAACGAGCCTCTTCAATTACTGGGTGCAAATTTGTAAGTCCTCATGACTTGGATAGATGGCAGCATGGTATTTCCGTTGACATCGGTGATAGTACCACTCTAAAACGTTTTTGCATAAAATTTGTGTTCCCTTACCCTTGTCAAATTTTGTGTCTGCCCGAGAAGTTTTTTTTTTCCCTGTGTGGGGCTTTATGTAGCATTGATATTTTTAACCATATCGTTACGAGACTGGTTAGAAATCTCTGTGTAGTTAAATTTTCATGTTACGAGGCATTCTAAAGCGGCATTTCGTCACCGATTGAGAGTAGGCAGAATCTGTCAACATCTAGCGCTACCTGGTACCAGGAAGGGGTCGTTTTATTGGCTCCTGCTGGTACTATCTAGCAATTGCTTGCACCAAGTGAAAGAATGTACAATGGCATTTCTTTTAATGAAACAAGCCACAACCTCCTTAATTATTACGGTATGTGAAAATTTGGCATGTCCTCGTGCACCCGAAAGCAAGCTGGAAATGGCGCCATGGTATTTTCATTCGCTTTTCAATTGAACACACACATTAACATTATAGTCTTCAGACGTACTAAGGGACCAGTCATAATTTATTCATGCGGGTTTGGCATTTTTTTGCACGATACCAAACACCCACCTGGCTGAAGAATTAAAGTAGGCTATCTCCGATTGAAAGTAGGCAGAATCCTGCAACATCTAGTGCTACCTAGCACTTGCTTGCACTAAGCAAAGGAATGCACAACGGCATTTCTTTTAAATAAAACAAGCCACGATCTCCTTAATTATTGAGTGAAAATTTGTTAAGTCGAGCATCTGGAGGCGGGCTATAAAGATTAACATTACTGCCGCTAGATGGCACCATGCTATTTTTTAAGGCTGCACCGAAACACATACTGGGTGGGATGCCGATATTAGCGGTATCGGTAACTTTCGCAAAAATATCGATAACTCGAACCGTCCGAGATTACGACATGCGGTTCGCTGCATTTTGCTCAGAAAATCGCAGAGTACCTTCCTAGCTATGTTTTAAATGTGGGTTACTATTTAAATTTTAATAATTATTGGACTTTTGCAGAAATTAGACATTGGTATTAGTTATCAGCAAATTTTTGAAAACCGGTTCGGTAAAATTGGTGTCGGTGCAGCCTTAGTATTTTCGTTCGCATCAATCGGTGATAGTGCTACTTTCTCCCCGCCATAAAATACACATAAAACAAAACATGGCTATTGAGGCACGTCAAGTTAGACCTTGATTTTAAATTACTGCAAAATGCAAAACATTTCAATTAAGATGCACTATCTGAGCTAAACAATCCTCTCGAGTAAATAATGTGTATCTTTTACACAAAGCTCACGGTTTTCCATTATTCCTTCTATAATATATGCAATATAAAAAGTTTCATAAGTCATTTCGCTGCAAATTTTTGGTATTTTATGCCGATAATGCACTTTTACATTGTAAACTACTAGCACTACAAACCTTCTGCCTTCATTAGACAGCATTACACGAACAAGCACCAAAAACTAGCTAGTGCACAAGTTTGAAATACGGGCTGTTCACACAGATTGTTACCAAGTTCCATCGAGAGAACAACCGCCCCTTCCCCAGACTTGACACCACGCAAGATCCTCCTCTCATTTGATGTAAATCTGTATTGGTGAGCTTGTCTCAAACTTCTACTGCCGAAAAAAGTTTCAAAATGCCTCCATGTAAGCAAGCAGACTTAAAAAAAATCAATACAAATATAGGTTTTTAATAACTACAAGTCTAATTGGGGAAAAATCCACAAATGGAAGCCAATAATTCAAAACATCTCAATTTATTTAATAAAAAACAATTCATGTTTATGTGGTAACAAGTTCAATTTAAAAATGTTGAAATATTCTCAACACTGCATCCATTTGACCAAACCATGACCTAAGAAAGAGAAAGAAAAAAAAATTAAAATTTTTAATTCTATTAATCCATTTAGTAACTTACTTACACAATGAGTGCTGGTAGAAGGCTAGGCTGAAGGTCCACAGCACAACTACCACCTTCAACATACATTTGCCTACCTCACTGCTTGCTCGTGCAACCTTCTTCCAGCTAGGCCAACAGGAAACTGGGGCAGTCAGGACGGCAGGTTATGTCCCAAGGCAATATCAAGGCTTAATAGCTTTATTTATTCATTTAAAAAAAAAAACAGCCGAATTTGGATCTCTTTCGTAAAATTTGTGGGTCCTAAAGAGGACCCGGGGAGGGAGGGGAATTGGAGGGGTGGGGAGGGATATTGTGGATCAATGAAGGGGGAAATGGATGGAATGGAGAGGGGCATGTGGAGAAAAGGTCTATTATACAAGGAAGGGGACGAAGGAAGGTAGAAGACATTTGGCATACACTTTGTACAATAATAACAAACTCCATTTGGCTGACGAAAACGAACAAAAATAGTGTCTTCTTGGTGGCATTCAGATCGATCGATGGTTGCTCATTCTTGTAAATTGTCTTTAAACCTTGATAGCAAGTTTACGACTGGTGGTGACTGCTGGCTATCTTCAATTTTCCTGACCTTGGCATCTTCCATGATACTAGAATGGAGTATGTTTATATCCGATGACTGGATGAAGAGACGAAGTCGCCAGATGGTTTGAAAGTGATTGATGATGGAATGTAGCAGATGAGTAAAGCGATGAACTACAACCCCATAATAGCACCTTAGTCCTTTTAATTGTTCCACTCCGGTCACCACCGATGGTCTTTGATAATGTAATGTATCTGTTGAGAGTGCGGCATTTCTTATGATGCCTCGTCCATCTTAAAACAATGGACACTTTTTTTTGTTTGTTTATATCACATATCACAGTAGCATAATATTCTTCAACGTCGGTATCACTGGACAAGTTTTTTTTGCGGTTTTTATGTATTTTTTTATAATCCTTCCCCCCTTTTCGTTCACATTTGTATACACACATATATATATATATGTATAACATGTTCATGCGTGCAAGAAGTTGGTTATCCTGAAACGTGGCCGTACAAAAGAAAATGTGGGAAAAAAAGTATTACACTGACAAGATTTAATCAATTTCGAATTTGAGGTTTAACCAGTTCAAATGCAAAGAAGTTTTTTCTTCTTATCCCACGAAGTTAAAAAAAAATTCAACCAATTAATTAATTCTAGAGCTTAAAATATTGAGTTTAAATTAGTATGCCTAATATTTTCTGGCAAATACTTCGTGGAAAATTCATACCAACAACGCACAATCTCAAAGAATAAAATAAAAGTCTTATTTCTTGACAGAAATAGACTTTCATTTATGTTTTATGAAATTGTGCGTTATTGTTTGAATTTTCCAAGAATTATTTCCATGAACACTAAAGCTTACAGTTACCATTTTAGTGTGTTTAAGCTAAAGCTTACAGTTACCATTTTAGTGTGTTTAAGCTTTCTGGCCAAAAAATAAATAAAATAACGTCAAGGTATGTACCGATAATCGATGTCAACAAAAAAAACCCGGTGCCTAGCAGCCAGTTCTGAAGATTTAGTTACAGCATAGTTGCAACTTTTTGCATGTAAGAACACTTTGTTCGATAACTTTTTGTTGGTTTGATTTAGCAAAATATCCCTAAGTAGTTTTCTTTAAAAAACGTAGTTTGAATGGTTGTACAGTACCCGATTGAGTCCAGGAATTTAGTGCGTTGGAAGCATGAGCCTTACAAAAATCGGGCTCAATTATTATTTACTCCTTCCATTCGTAAATCTAAATTGCCTCAAGGTGGAACAACCCACAAGAAGAATATGAAATTGTAAATTCATAAAAATAGTTTTCTACATAATATTTACAGGTAAAAAACTAAGTCTTTGTGACTAGGGTTCGATCTTTTGTACAAACTCTGTTTTTACCTGCCACCAAGTTTACACTAAACTGCACTGTACACAAATATTTACGCTAATCAATTAATTAAACTACACAATGATAACGCTATACTCGGCACGAGAAACAGATATACTAGAACAGCAGAAGACGCAGGACTTGCGTTTCTGGGCATGTATGTACTTATTTAGACTTAAAACTATGACTTAATCTTATTGTGAGGCTTGATATTTACTTATTTAGGAGGTGTTTATGAAATTTCTATGAATTGAAAAAAAAAACGAGGATGCAAATTATGTTTCTAAGTAGCAATTAAAAATATAGTTTAGTATACTAGAAGCTTATTGCTTTCAGGATAAATAAAAAATAAAATGACAAACACTGATTTGGTGATAAAAATCAATTACTGCAAAAATTAAAATTTGTGAAGAAAATTAATTCCGGTTCAGCAACTAAAAATTATTTTTGGACCAATAAAAATTCCATCTTAGTACATACTGCGGTTCTTTGTGGCTTTCAGCTAAATCTCAACTGTGAATAAATCTCAACACTTAAGATTGGGGGGAAAAAAATCCGTATTTTTTTCCATCCTTTGAATCCATAAGTCTAGGTTTCCTACTCATATTTACGTATTTTACTTCTTCGCGAGCACGCAAATGCAAACCTTTTCCCCAATAAATGGGAAAAAAGTGTCAACTTCACATTACCAATCATAAGCATTTAAAAAAAAAATGAAAAAGAAAAGTAAAATTTGTACAGGAGAAATATCACGATACATCTAACGAACACATATCCGAAAAATTTTACTGACACTAATTTTTAAGTGATGACGATTGACGATCAGTGTTTTTTTTTTTTAAGTTTGAGTGAACACGGTTTACTACGCCTGAACATTTAACAACAATTTCAGCTGATTTGAAATTTCGCTACAGCGAGCGTTTGAGGATTTGTTCGGCTGTTGTTGCTGTATCTCCGTACCAACAGTACTGGCATTAGTCGTCCAATGTGATGGGGGTTTTGGAAGAGCTGTAGGGGAAGGGGGTTCACTAAACTTTGCCCCTGCGTAGGCGTAACCCCCAATCATCCCTTGAGTTGGTGAGGATTTGGACGGAGAGTACCGTTGCATGGGTGGCAACTGAGTCGTCATAGGCGGGGACCCGTGCTTTGAGTGTTGGGTTCCCCCCTTGGGTGATCGTACATTTTTTTCTCTTTTCGCCATAGAAACCCCGACTATTTTTCTCGGTGGGGTTATAATACTGTGGATATCGTACGAATTGCACCGACTTCGACCGTACCCGTTTAAGGAACTGTTTTCAGAACCAACTTCCTTCCCAACCATCATGGCTACCATACACGTCATCAGATTTCACAAGGAAATCAAAAAAAAAAATAATAAAAGTAAAAACTACCTCTATCTATCTACACAACAACTCTCGATCAGCCAAAGTTCGCAACAACAATCACTCTATCAGTCACTAAATATCACAAAAGCATTAAAGCTTTGTACCAAAATCTCAGACCAAAATCCACACTAAAAAACATTCAGTCAGCTCAACTTGCCCGAGGAATCAAAACAACAAAACCAGTTTTCAAAATGGCGTTGCTTCGTTGTGGTAAAGCTGGCGATTTTCTGCGCAGAGTCCAACTTCAATCTTCTTCTCCGGCTATAATCACGCTCTTCTCCAGGCTTCAGCTTCGTCTTCGACGTCTAAAATCCGTAACCTTCTATCTTCTGGTGCTTCTCCACAGTTTATAGCGCTGACATCAGCTACGATCCAAATTTTCATCAGAGTTCCACAAAACACAACATCATCCTTCCTTCTCTACCACTACACTTCTATGCAAACATCTGCAGAAAACGGGGAAAACGGGACAACAACTTTATCACGTGACGTGTTTCCACCAATGAGAACCAACCTGGCAACTAGAACGGGCGCAGAGGTCACTATTTTGAAGAAAGAAATTCAAAATTTGAATTTATTTTGTTTCGTGAGTGTCAGTATTATACACGGTAATACTATTATATTACAGTTTAATCACCAAATAAAATTAATAAATATTTATTGATGACGTCACAATTAATGAGTCAAGCCCACATTTGCCTATCCGTGCAGACTTGAATCTATCCAGGCAAAGAAAAGCAATGAATGTAAAAATAAACTTGAAACGTTTTACAGTAACCAGTACCGTTTTGTTTTCCAATTTCGAATCGTGCATGCATCATCGTGTTTAATAGGGCTGTTACTAACCACCAGGAATTTAGTTGATTAGCTCAGTTATTTTTTTTAAGGCGGGGGATTATTTTTATTTTTTCTTCTCACTAGCTCTGGTTGGTCTCGTGACCTTACTTCAGAACTTATCGAGTGGTCGCTTTTGGCATAGTTCCTTGTTCGCTAAGTGGGGGATTGTAGTCTGCACGGAATTACGACTAGTAATGGCGTTTGGGCAAATGGTGGAAATATGTTAATGTAAACGAGAACCAATGAAAATTGCCTAGAATGAAAATTGGAGTGCAGCGCCACCGTAGAAAAAGCACAAACTTTGCGGTAAATTTTTGAACTCTTTCAGTTTGTATGCCACATGGATGTATGTACAGTTTGTAATTTTTCAGTAAGCAAGAATCGAATCGACCGGATGGACGGATGTGACATCACGGGAGGCGGGCTCAAACGCACAAGGTGACGGCACGGGCCTGGGCCTGACATACAAGCTATCCATCCGCGGCACGCCTTATTATCCTTAACTCGGAATCTGTGGTTTTGTTGCTGAAACTGCGGCCTTTGCCGTCAATTCAACTGCAATGTAGTGAACGTTGATACACAGGTAAGTATATCTTTTTCTTGTTTTGGATTTTATTCATCGTTAAAGGGCTGTTTTTGAAATAATCGCAAAGGAAGGCTTTGTTTGTCGTACTATGCTACCCCGAAATCAGCCATGCAGAGTAGGCCTTGGTTGTGATAGAAGAATAGGGCTTGAGCTCACGACGGAGACCTCGTTTGTTGACGCAGTTGGCGGCATACATTTTTCTATAGGTCTTTTGTTGTTTCTTGAGAATGTAGAGGAACCTAAGTTTCGAGTTTGTACGGGCTGAACAATGTAAGTTAATTTCTAAAGAGAAAATATTGATTTTTGGACGGTTGGGGGTTTGGGTTTCGCGCAGTGGGAAATGTGCAGCTGAGGAGAGAGGCACGAAAGAACTCCCTTGTTTGGAGAATTGCGTAAAATTCAGCCTTTGCATTCGTTTAATTATTGTTTACAGCCCTTTTCTTGTTGTGACGTGATGGTTTAGGATGAATAAAAACGTGCTGACGTTTGATGATGACGCTGGAAACATGATAATGGGAAATTGCTAATGCGTGAGCAAATCCCCCGTGACGCGATCGCATTTTTAGGCCTATATCCGATTCCGCAATGACTTGAAGGCTAAAATAGCTGGAATTAGATGACTAATAATCACTGGCTTTTAGCAGAAAATCTTAAAATAAAAACAATCGTTTGTGAAGCTAGATGTTAGTACTGTAGCTTTGTGGTGAGGCAAGAAAATTCGCTAAATCGAGGTGAAATTTAATCTAATCAGGGGTGATGCGATGTGTGTTGCGTCCTGGTTTTTAAACAACTAGGTTTTTAAACTTAAAATCCTGGTAAAAACAAATAAACTAACCCTTTAACTCGCATCCTGTGGATTCTCTTTCCCGAAATTCACAAAATTAGGACCTCTATATATCTTTATCGTTAGCGTAGGGAAGTTTATTTAAGTTTATGCCCCCTGCGCCAGTTAGGCTTAAGTCAAAAAAGTTAAAAATTGTTTTTCCGGTTTGTCAGGCCAGCAATCGCGGCAGACGGGCACCACCATTCCAGAATACTTACTTAGATGGGTGACGAATAATAAATATATGCCAGCTCGTTTCCATTTCTGAAACCATACACGAACCTGAAATTTTGGCTGGAAGGAGGAGGATTGTCTTGTATTGGTGCCAAAAGTTGGCACACCCGTTTTCGGAATACTAATCACTTTACCATAACATAGCCTACTCAAACAAAGCAGCACCTCCCGTTTCTAATCGCTTTATTAAAGACATCTTAAGTTATTTTAAATAACGAAAAGGATGAAAAAAAACCCAAAAAAACACTGCAGATGGGTGTTCTTAGCAGTATAATCTGACTTGAGCCATAATTTTTTTTTCGTGCAGAAAGCTAATAAAAACAACTTTGGCACAGTCAGAATTCGGACCACAACCTCGTCTGGGTCCTAGTGATGAGAGGAAGTCGAATGGTGTTGTGTTTTACGATGTGTGCTCCCTCCGATTGGTAAATTGATGGATAAAGTGTACCATTTAGTAAATTGTGAAATAGTAAAATGTTTGAATATGAGCCTAGCCCACTAAGAAAGCTCGGAATTCGTGTGGGGGGGGGGTCTCTCCATACTCACTATTTTTCGTCCACACGAAATAGCGTGTGTAACAATTACAGAGTTGGGAATGAATGTAGCGAATCCGTTTCTCACGAGGAGAAAAATGAAGGACTTTGCAACATTTACACACCTTTGACTCCTGCTTTGACTAATGTTGCAAAACTGAGTCTTACTGGAAAGCCAACATGGAAACACGTACTTTTTTTGGCTTATGGGAAGAATAAGGGCTCTTCACTGATCGATCTCTTGTTGGGCAAGAATGATGTAAAATGATCAGCTGAACAACATTTTCCCATATTAACTTGCTCGATTCTTCCCAAAGCAACACAGATACCAGGAAAATAGAAAGTTTTTCCTAAACCAAGTTTTCCTCAGTTGAAAACTGATGTGCTGTGAACTTTTATGTAGCCTATAAAATATTGGTAAAGTTGTAACCAACAATATATTCAGGGAGATTTTTTCCTCCACTTTCAAGCCTTGAAAGCGATGTACCGCATTGAACCACCTAAAATTGTAGTTGGTTTTTATTTCCTTTTTTTCCCCCGTTTTCCACTCCCCTGATGAATACTCTTGATAAATAATGAAAATATGTCAAGAATGGCAGGACTTGTCACATTATCCGCCTGAAGTTTTCAAAATGTAATTATTTTGATCCAGTAAATTTAAGTTACTGAAGATGTTTTTAGCAGTAATAGACCTAGTTAACCACCTACCATAACAAACCTGCCAGGTAGCTGCTGGAGCTAGCTGCACGTGTCGAGCAAGCCGGCTTTCCTTGTGGGTTTTTATGTGAGGTGTCGTTGCTCTTTCCTGGTGCAGGCAAAATTTTTGAACCGAAAACCCTGTTCATGATTAAGCCAACCCGCCAGGTGTTTCATGCAAATTTGTAATTGAATTTGCATAATAGGACCTTTGCATTTGTTGTAGTTTAGGGTAATTAATTTAAAGGACATACCTTCACCCTGTATTCGAGGATCTTGCCCGAAGTAGCTTTGGCACCATTTACATAAGTTATAGTGAATGTAGCAAAACCGTTTCTCACGATGGGAAAAATAAGAAAATGAATGCCTTTGTGCATTTTTTTGCAACATTTACACGCGTCTGAGGTAATGTTGCAAAACTCTGCCATACAGGAAAGATAACCGGGAGAAGTGAACAATCAATCTTAAAAAATAAAGCAAGTTTATGGCAAGGGTGAAAAACTAATGTTAGCCTATTTGAAATTTCCACTTTAGCACTTATCTTTTTGGTTTTAATACCGAGTCACACTGCCCCTTGGGTTAAAAGCAAATGTCCTCCCTGTAGGTTTGCCTCTTCCGACTTAATGTGCAACAAAATCTTATCACAGGAAAGCTAGTCCATGCCACATAGTTTGCAATATTTTAAGGTATTTGTTTTAATGCTGGCTTGTGACATCAGACCTTTGTTACGTTTTATCAAACGTAGGCTATTCAATGTTGCTAACACATCTTTTTCCTTGTACTTTGTTGTAGGGATGGGTCGGTTTCATTTTTTTGATTTCGGTTCCGGTTTCGGTTTTCACGCCCAAAAAACCTCGGTTTCGGTTTTGGTATCGGTTTTTGCCACCATCCACCCCAACCAGATTTTCCTAAATTTTTCCTGCAACAGTTGTATTACTAGCTTCAACTTACTCCTGCTTTCACTTTCAGCAACGTCATAAACCGTGGGTATAGCTGTGCCACCATTTTCCTCTACTATTTTCGTTTTAATAGCTAGGAGCTTTGCTGTCATTTATACGTAGAAAATGATAATTATTAAAAAAATGTAAAACAACAAATCATTTTTTTGATTTTCGAACACCGTGCGAAAAACCGACACAAAATCCGAATCGGTTTCGGTGTCGGTTTTCAGTAAAAACCGAAAATTCGGTTTCGGTTACCGACCCATCCCTACTTTGTTGCGATATTGTATCACAACTTTTATAAATGCTGTAAGCACTTCACGAAGAAAATTTCACGCTCAAGTTCAAAAACATCACCTGATTATGTTTTTGAATGTGAGCGTGAAATTTTGTTCGTTAATTCTTCGAACATTCAAAGTATGGTTCGTTTTTTCAACTGTAAGCACTTTTTCTCCATTGGCTGGTAGCAAAAAGAAGTGGGCAAATGGAAACCGAACTATTTTTGCTGTTCTCGCTACCAGCTCTTGTAAATCTGGGCACGATGCTGCAAACAGTTTGTCTTGACCATGTTGGTTCTCGATAACTTTAATTACCAGGCAGACCCGTAAGAGGGGGGTGAGCTTGGTTCGTATGACCCCTCCCTGAAAAAATTCCTAAAGGTTAAAAACATTGTCTGCTTTGAATGAAATAGCCAAGTTGAAAGAAACATTTTAAAATGAGAAAAAAAGTAGTTCGCGGGGGGCCCCCGGGCACAAAAATAAAAAGCCAAAGAAACTAAATGTTAGTAAAATGTTAATTTACAACTTTTCAAATGACAGCTGCAAGCATTCACATCTGACTGGTTCTACAGATTTCATATTCCTGAATGTATGGATTCTTTAGTCAAAGTGACTTGAAAAACAGTCCACAAAAAAGGTTTGCAAGGCCAGAAAATGTTTGAAGACCGATTTCCCCCTTCCTGGTTATACCTGTCTATGGGCCTTCTATCAGGGGTCAAATTCATGTCACCATTTGCTGGTTTTCACTTTTCAGTAGGTGACCAACTTTGGTGGGAGGGTGGCTGTTCTTTTTTTAATGAAAACAAATTTAGCCCAATATAAAAAAAATTCCATATGACAGCATCAGTCCTATTGTAAGTCTCGGTAAGATATATCTTGCCCCCTTTTTTTTTTTTTACTTATCTTTTTTAGCTTTTTAAGGTAGGCTAACCTAGGCCTATTTTGGCAAAAACTGAAAAAAGTATTAAAAAAGACAAGTTAGTTCAAAATCTTGTTCACAACCCCAAATAATTGAAAACTTTTGCACTGTCAAAATTCCTACCGTCGACCCTACCCCCTCTAATCCTGCAGAAAGTTTCTCTTTTTGCTTGTTGCACACCCAATGTAAAAATATGCTTCGGCTGACTTAAGGCTCAAAAGAAATTAATTAATTAAAAAATCATTTTTGTTTAAATGTTTATATTTTGTTTTGTATTGTTTGTATTCGATATCCTTTTACTCGTATCAAATATGGAATGCCACTAGGAAACGTGAAAAATATTTTGTAAATGCCAGATACCTTAGTGTTATCTGAATCATTTTAGTGTTAGCAAGGGTACTTTTTATAATTTATTTTACTGCTAAAACATTTTAATACAGACCCATTTTAAATTAATAGAAAGCTAAAGTAGTCCAAGAAATACAAAAATTAAACTGAATACAGTGAAATCACGAAGTTGTCCATCTCTTACTGTAAGTAATCGTTATAGTGGTGATAGTTGGACGTGCAATAAGGACATTCCACAATAATTGTTTCCATTTCCAAGTTTAGGGTCCACAGACTTGGCGATTTAATAAAGTAATCTGCATCCTCTGAGAAATAATAAACTACTAAGTGGGTGAGAATGATGTGGATAAGTCTTCTTAAAGCGGGATTGTAAGTAGGAATGGTCAAATGGCCATTTTAGATTTCATTGGCTTGGGTAACTAATAAGCAATTAGGTATGAAAGCATTTGTACTAGGCCGTGCAAGGTAAAATGGCCTTTGGAAGAGCAAGCTGAACTTAATACGGGAGTTGTAGCTATTCTCTTGTTCAGTTTAGTTTACATTTCATAATTTTTGTCAGTAACGCAACAAATTCTGTAAAATTTCCTTCCCCACTTCTAAATAGAATAATTTTTATTGGAATGTTGTTGAAAAAACCATAGGAATATAGTAGAGCTGAACTGTTCCAACGATCAGCATTGACGACTGACTTTGCCAAAATAGGCTATCTGAGAAGGAATTGTCAACTGGTGGTGCGACTGTAATTCGAAAACGAAGTATCTTCTGTTTGGTAGGTAGCCGTGCGCTTTGCTACCAAGTTGGTAAGCTACTCAGTCTGCAGGCAATAGCTGAGCGTACCTGTAAACCTATCTCTGATTTAGTTGTATCTCTTACTCTCCAAATACGCTTTTCAGTTCTTGGAAAATTCAAGTGTAGTTTTCCATTTACTACACTTTGGTCTTAAAGACACTCCAGGGCTCGAATTGTCTTAGAAAAATTGCATAGCAGAAATGCGATACAAAATCCAAATTTACGTAGCAGTCACGGAAAAATGATTAGCAACTTTTAAAGAATAATTTATTTAGTAAAAAACAATACAAAAAGTTCACTTTATTTGAAACAATAGCCATTTTCGTTTCACTTGTCCTTTGCTACACGCACGGATGCTTGGTCAAGACTATGGCATCCGATGCACATTAAGACTATTCTGACCCGTGTCTGAAACGAAAGTGCCACCAACTAAATACCGAAGGTGATGGTAGGGGCAATGATTTCCCAGAATGCATGTGCAACACTTGGCCTGCTTATAAAGTAGGAGGGATTAGCATCTCCGTGTCAGCCAACACGATCATGACTACGCTGTTATGTTGTCTCGTTTAATACAGTTGCGTCGCTAAACTGCGATACATTATTTAATTTTGCATCGCTAAAGTTTAAATTTGTGGTGCAAACTGCGATGCGATACCGCTCATTTCGAGCCCTGCACTCTAGTCTTAAAGGCAGCCTGCTTGTTTATTTTAACACTTACCTTGAGCCAATTAGCTTTCTGTTCCTGCACTTGTTATCACTTCAGGTTACCACTGTCTAAGCTGGCTGTTGCCAGGGGTCCTTCATAAAAGCACATATGGCAAAGTGCTAGGCTAGTAATATCAGGTCTTGGGTTCCGTCCCTATTAAGGTAGGCTATGTAGTTATTCTTTCTCAGAGGACACGGATTGCTTTATTACATCGCGAAGTCTTTGGACCCTAGACTTGAAAATGAAAACAATTATTGTGGAATGTCCTTATCGCTTGTCCAACTATCACCACCATAACTATCACTGGAATGGAAAGTAGGCCCAAGTCCCTGTAAACCAGTCGGTTTACTGCTGCATAATTTATCGGTTTTAACTTAATTTTGTGGCTCATTGCAGTTTTGTGCAATTGGGTCTAGCATTCAGTGCTTTTAGCTTGAATTTTCAATCTTGAGGCTGTGTATTATCATAAAATATCTTTCTTAGAAGCCTACTGCAGTGAAGGCTTGGAGTTCTAGGATTGTGTTGCCATACCGACAGTGCGAGAAGGCTCAGACAGTATTTTTGTACTTTTTTTTCTTAGTTTACAAAAGTTTAAAATTTTTACAGGAAACCTGAATTTTATAGCGTAAATCATCTTTTCCGTTTTAAATAATTTTCTGTTCAAATTCTATGTAATTTTTGATGCTGAATTTATGGGTGCCGAGGTGGTGCACACCTAATTGGAAGTGTCTTGTGAAATTTTCAACCATTTGGCCTCCCACGAATAGGTGCGCATAATTATAGGTTTTTACATAAAACCCAATTGTGTAAAAGTTTGAACGTACTTTTACTCTAATCATAAGTTTGCATCTAGTTGCCATTTTTGTTAATGTCCTTATATTTTAACTACTGTACATTAGTCATTGTGGCCAGCTTGCTGGCTTAATTTTACGGCCCTATTTCGAGTATCCTATACTATAAGACAGTTTCCCAGTTAAACGCCAGAACGCAAGCGCGAAGCTTCTGAGATTGTGCAGAGATGCCACTACTAACGAGTCAGCAAACGAAACTAGGTCCAAAGAAGCGAAACACAGGACGAAGTTCAGCATATCTTAGCATACATAACCAAAAAAATGCCGGTTATTTGCCCTTACTTAGCTAAAAGAAATTTACCAGTACTTAGGTATGAAAGAAATACAGGGTGTTTCATCTCAAGTGTTAATGCTCAATATCATCCCTAGTATTGCAGATACGTCGAACATGGCCATGGAATACGTTTGAACATCCAGGGGGCCATTAGACTGTTAAACTGAAAATGACCTTGATGACCAATTTCAAGGTCAACTAAAAACTCACTCCGGAAGTAGCAGAGATAAGGGCATGATGTAAATTGCAAACTTGTAGAGGACGAAGACATGACTTCAACAAAGCAAACAGAACGGAAATCGGGTCAAATGTTAAGAGATACAGTAAAAACAATATGGGTCTTGCAGCCCCATTGGAGGACTCGACCACAACCCACCCTGAGGTAGAAACACACAGGCACCACTGTAAGTACAGCAAAAGATTAGCAGGCAGACCTGGTGGATCCATGAAAAGCCTGTTTGCATTAAATCCCTGAGGTAGAGCTTTCCTATTGGTTCCTGCCTGTGTTTCTACCTCAGGGTGGGTTGTGGTCAAGTCCTTCAATGGGGCTGCAAGACCCATATTGTTTTTACTGTATATCTTTAACATTTGAACCGATTTCTGTTCTGTTTGCTTTGTTGAGGTCATGTCTTCGTCCTCTACAAGTTTGCAATTTACATCATGCCCCTATCTCTGCTACTTCCGGAGTTAGTTTCTAGTTGACCTTGAAATAGGCTAGGTCATCAAGGTCATTTTCAGTTTAACCGTCTGATGGTTACCCTGGATGTTCCAACGTATTCCATGGCCATGTTCGACGTATCCGCAATACTAGGGAGGATATTGAGCATTAACACTTAAGATGAAACACAACACCCTGTATAAGAATCAAGGCAAACTTGGATCGAGGCTAATTTCCTCGCTCAGTTATCTCCGTTGGCCTTGAGAAAAACTGCAAAGCTTCAAAAATTGCCTATAGATGTCACTACACGACTATTGCTTGCATTTCACGACCATATACCAAAAAGATGACGGCCAACAAGTCTACACAACACGTACAAACCATACCTCTTTCCATTGCTTGCAGTAAAAAAAAATGCCATTTTAAGGTTAATTTACTGTTTACCGTTACTAGTTAAAGGAAATTTACCATTACTCAGCTATGAAGGAAGTATAAGAACGAAGGCAAACGGGGATTGAAGCTACTTTCCTCGCTCAACTATGACGTACGTCATAGAGGCAACGATTCTAACAGGTTCTTCCGAGGGCGAGCATGTTTACATTCCGCGCGTGCCATTAACTGCAAGTGATTTACCATTTCAGTCTAAGCTGCTAGTTTCCGATCCGCCTCACTTTTGCCATAATGATCAACAAATCCCAAGGACAGTCATTCCCAGTTACTGGAATTGACTTACAAGAATGTTTTTCTCCTGGCCAGCTGTATGTGGCAGCATCAAACCTAACTAAATTTTACGTAAACGTGATAACTCAACCAGGAATGTTGTTTACAAACAAATTTTGAAGCGACTTAACCACACTTCCCCGTATTAGGATCCCGGGCGAAGCCGGGTACTTCAGCTAGTTATTGATAAACGTTGAACCTTTAGGTGCAACAAGCTGAAGAGTTGGAGAAAGTCAATTGTTTATGGGCAAAAGTTGTGCATAAGATCCTTGTCGGCTTGTAACATTTATGCAGCCATTCGAATTCAAACAGAATTACATGAATTATGCTAATTTCTGCTGCTGAGTATGGCGATAGCCGTTACATATTTATCCAGTACGTTGGAACTGTACATGACGTGTGCAGATAGACACTCTACAATTTTTTAAGACTTGCCACTTGTAGTGGCTGTGTAGCCCATATGTTGTGTGGTGTCTGTGTGGTAGGTGCATCCGCATAAAGTTCATCCCTCTTGGTAAAATTCAGACAAGGCAACAGACTTTTACTAACAACGACGTTACAGAATAGGAAAAAGTTCCAGGTACACAACAATCAAAATAGGTCAGTCGGAAATAAACCTAAGGGTATTTGTGTTCATAGACATTGTTTACCACTTTCGTAGCCTATGCATATTTGTCCTAGATACTTAAAGATTTCACAACACCAGGGGAAACACCCTGCAAGGATGATGGAGTGAGGGGAAACATCCTGCAAGGATGGAGTGCCCGAAGCAAAACATTATTTGTAGCTTGGAACCAAATATAGTTAGTTCTGAAATGGTGCTTTCAATTTTCCCGATCTGCCAAAGTGTGTAGCATCCAAAATGTAAAATTGTCTGTTCAGAATGTAAAATTCTGTAATAGTGTGTTAAAGTGTTTAAAACGGACAAAAGTGTGTCGGGTTTTGTCTGATGGCAATTTCGTCAGGTATCCTACATACAAGGATACAGTAGCATATTTGCATGTGTCACAATTCAGAAATGATGTTTCGAACTATGGAATGCTGGGTAGCTGTCTTGCCTTATCGGATTTAAGAAATAAAGTCTTTAATTCAATCAGTTAGCAGCATACACACAGGTACTTGAATTGACACAAGGCCTTGACCCTAGTCATATACTAAAATACATTTGGTGCAGAAATCAATGGAGCCATTGCACATAGTTAGTAACATAGTCAGTAACTGCTCAAAAGTTGCCAAAAGAAGTCCATATGGTAAGTCTTGTCTGATCTCGGTATAGGACAAGATTTTGACCAGAAGAGGCCAGAAATTGTGTTCCCTTTCCAGTCATCAGCTTCTGTCGGGCAGCTAGGCTGAGCTCAGCCACCCAGTATTCACAATTTTTGAGCAGCACAGTAGCTGCTGTACCCGTCTTTGCTCTTAACAGCCTTTTACTGTCTCAGGTCATGATTGTAATTGAAAAAGAAATTTTCAGGTGAAGCTTCAAGAGGGTAGTCATTGACTGTAATGTCTGTTTGAACACAATAATCCCACACATGAATTGAAAATCAAAAGAGCGTTGTAATCCTGCCTTTCTGCAGCTACAATTACTAGCCCTATTGCATCCTTTGAGGCACTTGAGGTATATATTGCGCAGCTCACTTGCGCTCCTTCCACATGGAGGAAATAGTGTGGCCCGATCGAAGTCCAACTCTGACCCTGTGTTTCAGTGTGGAAAGAGTCTGTTTGTGGGCTCGTGCTTTAGAGAAACGTCAGCGAGATAAAAGGAAAGCTTTTGAAAGGACTGGAGAGAGATAGGAGAAAAGATCAACGCCAGCACAGAAAATGTTGTAGTGAGAGAATAGTTACATAAAGCCCGTACCCTAGCCGTGGTGACGGACTCCAGTGTGGAAGGAGTATGGAAAGAAGGGTGTCGGGTTTTCCTTGTGAAACTGATTTTGCTTGTGGTTATAAGTCCGGGCCCGTACATCAAACACGGTCAGCGGGGTCCAGTATGGAAAGGGAATAAGCTTGATTATGGCGATTGGCTTCAGACCGTTGTAATATTCCAAACCCACTCTACAGATGGTAAAACCTTCCCCAACTGTATCTTAACTTTGTGGTAAGTTCGAAATGAACGAAACTGAGCAGCAGCTTCTGCAGGAGGTAAAGAAGCCAGATTAAAAAGTGCTATTATGTATGTAGTGCTTTCGCAACCATTAATTAATATCTCAAATCCTGAAGGGATTCACATTCATTACTTCCATACAGTTAAAGAATGAAACTTTTTCTGGCTTTGATTTTCTTAGCAGAATCAGCAGAAGGCTCTTTAAACACTGACGTTTATTGTAGGACTTAATATTTTTCTAATAACTTAACAAAAGTTAGTTTGCCATGCCTGAAAAATCCAAAACTAGTGTTAGCACCCCTAAACGCATGTACGAAAAAAAGGTCTCTGACGGAAAATCCAAATCTTGTGCAGTGTCCAAGTGTCGTAACTATCTTTGGAAGGTAGTGTGATAGATGTGTCGTGCACCAAAATTGTTGACTATGCACAGTTGCATGTGGTCTTGTGTGCCTAAATTGTTTCGCCGTAAAACTGATTATGGTTATGTTTATTACCTTACGGATTAATGTGGATGAAGGATCTCATTTTTGTGATGCTGCGTAACGTCAGAACTGCTAGCTAAAACTAACACTTGTTAGGTGGGTTACAGTTCTCTGAATCATTAGTCTGGCTTAGCGTAACAGGAAATGCCATGTGCCATCATATCTACTTGATTGTATATCATCAATCATGTTAGTATGTGTGTGGCACAGCGCGTGTATACATTTTCCAACTTCCTGCAGCAATTTTCACCCGAAGTAGCACGGAGCGGAACTCAGAATATTCTAAGATTTGAAATATGGTACCATAATATTTGCCTGGTGTACAGTTTGAAAGTTCTTGGTGGGTCATATGAGGCGACACTCTGCATCAAGATGAAATGTGTATATGGTAGTGAAAGTTCTAGTACCACCATTTGGATCGGCTAATTGTCTTATTTCATGAGATAGCAAGAATCGGGTGCAGTTTTAAGTTCAAAGCTTCCCTGTAACTTTTTACAGCCCAACGTCCAGTGTGTTGGACGGCTACTGAATGCAAGTCCCAATGCGAGCTTTGTGACAGGTCCAGGGGACTTAGAGCAAAGCAAGCAGCTACATCCCAGTGGTCGGCGTGGGCCCTGGTGCAAGAAATTGAAGCATGGCCCACCCTCCTCCCCCGTACCACCCCAAATGTCTGTGGTCAACATGCTTGGTAAATGGTATCAAGTCCCTGCCTCCCATCCTCCGTCTCCTTAATGTCTAGTCCCTGTCTCCTTAATCCCCCCCTTCACCCAGTTATCTTTCACTTCGTAGCCTTTATGTATTATCAAGCTTTCGTCACAAAAAGAACACCAAAAAGTTCGCTCAAATTCACTTCAAGGACACCTACTTCGTCCTGCAAATTTTCGACATCCCTCAGATGTCTTCTTCAGGCCTTGAGGATGTTCGGACTTTGAACTACATCTTTCTTTCTGACCACTTGTGCATTTGAACTTGTTCTGACCACTTTAGCATTTGAATTTGGCCGCCCTTGTAGCCTCCTCGTAAAACTGCTCTGCAATGCAGTTTGTATTAAAATGGCAACCGAACAGGACAAGGGATACATGTTTTGGTTGGCTTCAATTGTAAAGTGTTAACATCTAGTGGTTGAAACAGTAAGGAATAACTGGGTTAGCACAAAGAATTGGTACACGAGTACTTGGAATTAGTATGAAGAATACCTGGGGTTGGTATGAGGAGCACTTTGGATTACGACATGGGCTGCTTTTGATTACTTCCAAATTACTCCTGATTATCTAAGTCTGCTACACAGCTGATTACCTCGGATGACTGGAGATTATCTGGGAGGCTGGGAATATCGAGGGCTACCAATGATAACAAGGAATACCAGAAATGCCATTGGATTACTAACATTACCTGATGATTACCAAGGAATACTGTGGATTACTCCTGGATTACCAAAATTGATTTCCCCTTTGCTCTGACCCTTAGGTTGGTTGCCGGCTCTCTTGGCTTTAGTCTGGTTGCTGGCTCTCTTGGCTTTAGTCTGGTTGCTGGCTCTCTTGGCTTTAGTCTGGTTGCTGGCTCTCTTGGCTTTAG